>ML241580.1:0-151218 GCA_005239495.1 Nicotiana undulata | reverse complement strand
GACCCTCGGATCAAAATCTCGCCTATCAACCGGAATTCGCCAAAATACTAACTTCGCCAATTCAAGCCTAATTCTACATCGGGCATCCTAAAAATATTCTGAACACACTCCTAAGTCCCAAATCACCTAACGAAGCTATCCGAACCATAAAATACGTATTCCGAGGTCGTTTACCAATAAGTCAACTCTTAGTTGACTTTTCCCATTTTAAGGCTGTTCTTAAGGACTAAGTGACTAAATTCTCATTTGACCATTTCGATTTCAAGCCTATCAACTCTAACACATTAATAATAGAATAACAAACATATAATACGCCACTAACAACAGTTATAATGCAGGTTTTATGTAACGACAGACCGGGTCGTTACAGCACCGGGGCTACGCTGTTTTCCTTAATCTACAAAGACAAATTAATTTCAGTCGAGGTAGGAGAATCGAGCCTCAGGTTCTAGGATGTGATTGAAGAGACAAACGGCGAGTCCATGATCACGAGCCTAGAACTATTGGATGGAAGTCGGGAGGCTGCCTAGAAGCAACGAATAGAAAGGTATTACAACCGAAGAGCCAGCCTCCAATACTTTTAAGTCGTGGAATTGGTGTTGAGGGAAGTAACACTTCACACTAGGAACCCGAACGAAGGTAAACTGGGTCTGAACTGGGAATGACCGTATCGAATTATCAGAGTAACCGACAAAGGCTCATATAAACTCGAAGAGGGAAACGACGTACAACTACCGAACAATTGGAACGTGACACACTTAAAGAGGTACAACTGCTAAGGTACGAACTTAATTACTTTTTAATCATGTTATAAATCGGACTAACGTATGTAGGTTTGTCCAAGGACGGATGTGGCTATTATGTCTGAAAGCACGTGTTGCACTCTTTTTTCCTTGAACCGATTTTGTCCCGAAGTGTGTTTTTTGGCAAGGTTTTTTAACGAGGCAACGGTAAAATGTGGTACCTTAGATTTGAAGATTGTATTTAAGCTCGAATTGATGGTCCTGTGTATAAAATCAACAGTATCCGAGCCCTCACGAGTTTTACCTTGAATACTGGGGCCATTACCCTCGGCTTAAGATCTTTATAAAGGGAAAAAGAAAATTGTATATGCTAAAACATAAGGTTTGATGGTTAGGATTCATTGTAAGGGTCAAATGATCATATGAACCATGCCCACATAGTCCACTCTAGCCATGGCGTAAGTTTTTATGCGCCTTCGATCGTGTACCTTGCATACTAAGCAAAGAAAGATATATCTACTTCCACAACACTTTGTTACTGCGCATTTTGCTTCTTCGATCATGGATCCTAAAGCCTAAGGGCTACCCCTACTCGGGGACTGACAAGCCCAGGAGCTATCCCTACTCGAGAACTGTTGCCCGATGAAAATTCGAACGACCCGGGCTACCGAATCCTAGGGGCACCAAACCCATTAGGCGGTGCCCAAATATAAAAGACTACGGACACCCTAAAAATGGCTTAGAGACGTCCGAAGGCCGTAACCAGAAAGTAAGGCCCTTACAAAAATTTGCAACCTACTAAAAGTTACCCTCGACAAAAATGTCGTCTCAAAACACATAAACATCTTAAAAACCTTCAGTCTCATCAAGGGTTCAAAGAAACAAGTAAACCAAATTTGCATCTAAGTCGGGCTCCAATCGACCCTCCGAAAAATGGATGTTGCATAACTACATCTTATTTTATACTAGAGACATAAAAAATAATATGCAAATAGAAATTGCAAGTAGATTCTAGAAAAGTAAAAACACGGTATTGCTAGAAAGGGAAAATTGCTATTTACTCCAAAATATATTTACAAAGACCCGTTAAAACGACCTCAAAATAAACAAAAAAATATACAGAAGGAACAACTGGAAAAATACTACGGCATCTACGCCTGGTCTTAACCGGGGTTCGACTCGTCACCAGAACCGTCGGAGCCCACGGAACCCTCGTAGTCTTCAAGACCCTCAGGCTCGTATAACTCCTTTTCCTGGGCCTTGAGCCTCCTAGCTTATTCAATCTCGGCCAATATGTCAAAACCTCGGGCATGGATCTCTTCAAGGGTCTCACTCCTGGATAGTCGCTTTATGCACTCAGTCTTCCTCTTTAAGCAGGTCTCAGATGCTTTTACATCGGCCTTATACTGGGCCATCTTTTATCGGCATCAACAGAGGTAGCATCCAATTTGGACCTCAATGCACCATATTTTTGTTCGAGGGCATCCTGTTCCGTGACGGCCGAGCTCAGTTGTGCTTAGAGATCGTTGTGAGCCCCCTTTTTAGCTCATCCTTTCTGATCGGTCAGGGTTCTTGACATTATTGGGATAACTCATTTTCTTTTGGGAAAAGGGTATACAAGGAATCAGAGAGTCTCCACCTAACGGATTAAGGTGCGTTAGGGCACCTACTAAGGGTCATTTACAAACACGGATTTGGATAAGCAGAGATAGGGTAAGGGCTTGAAATTACTCCAAGGAGAAGATGTTAGGCGCCCCTCAGAGTCCAAAACTGTGGTTCCCGGCCAAACAACTTTGTGACTTTAAGCAAGTAGCAAATAAACAATTAAAGTTTAAACAAGTAAGGATTTTGAAAGAGTTTGCAGTCTAAGCACACATGTGAAAGCACACTTGAAAAGATTAAAGCCTAAGGATAAGGTTTTTGATAGATTTATAGTCTAGACACACATGTAAAGGATATGGGGGAGTCCGAGGTTTTTTGTCCTATAGGATCACATCGGTACAATGCCCGGCAATCACTCCTCAGAAGAGGGGCTACACGTGGCATTAGCGCACCGGTCATCATATCCATATCTACCATTCCCACCACTTAACGGTTATTTAAGCGAATTTTAATTAACGACCTCTATTGCGTGTTGTTACCCGTCCCTTCTTAATGGCCCTGGAGGAATTTAGGACCTCTACATATATGCAATTCTAGAAAGATTCCTAAGGTTTAAAGGAGAAATTACTAAGGCGACAAGCAATAAAACATAGGACTTCAACAACTAAACAGGAAGGAGCAAATAAGAGGCTCAAGTTTACCTCGACATATGATGCAGATAAGCAGCATGACTCAAACACAAATAAGGGCAATATTATTAAACAGGATACCTGGGCATGATATCTAGATGAGTATCAGAACACCAGAGATATGCAGATTTATTTTATAACATCAGAAACAGGGGCCTAACCAGTTTGCCTACTGATTTTAAGTTTGTTAAGCATTAAGCAACTAACACAAAGAGGCAGTTTCCAGTTTTAGTAGTTTTAATCACCTAAGGCTTGCCTAGGCGTGGGACAGTGTATAGTAGTTACCAGAATTATTAAGGAAAAACTGTTATAACTTGTTTTACCTAAACATGTTGTTCTAGGTGTTGCAAAAATATAGGATTATCGCCAGTTGTCTAGAAACAGAGTGAAACTATTTTATATCCTCCTTCATGCATCAATAGTTAAACTAGGTGTAATTTAGCGAGTACAAACAAGATCTTAAACATGGTATCTAATACACATATATAAGGTAGAGTGATTTATATGTAGAATTCCTAAAAAAAGCAGGATTTCTAAATGCACAGCATGATTGCAGAGTTTCCTAGAGTAGGATTTCTAAATGCACAACAAGTTACAACATTAGACATGGTCTCAAATTATGCATAGTTTGTGTCAATGCTGTCATTTATCCTAAAGGCATGATTTCTAAGTGATAAAAAAATAGCGCCAAAATGAGATGCTGAAAACAGTATACATGAAACCTGGGAGGCATGGTATCTAATGCATGATATGCTTTGCACGTATTAGTCCTAAACATGAATTCTATTGCGCACAAAAGAAATGTAAACCTAAGAGCATGGTTTCTACCCTTTGATATAACATGCATAGCTACCCTTCCCCTTTTTCACTATCCATCCCCAATATTTGTTTAGAATAAATTATTACAAATTATTATTGAATTAATTACATAAATAGATAAGAAAAATAAGAAGTTATACTATAGGGAGCCTACCAATAGGCCCAAATTTCCAGAGTTTCCAATGCCAGGTGGTATTTCACAGCCTTTCACATAATCAGGGTGTGCCAGAGTTCCCTAAGGACCTCAAGGGATCCCGGGCAGTGCTCACACCCAGATTTCATAACCATATTTGAGTAAGTGTAGTGTGGAAGGGCCAAGTCTAATGCATCAGAGTTTAGAGGGATCTCATAGGGATCCCAAAGCAGTCACACATTAGAGGGGCAGAACTTAGATGTCTAAGAGTAGAGTGAGAGTGCTTGACATAGTTTTGAAAAGTTTTGAGTAGGAAAACAGTTTAAACAAGAAAGACTGGTTTGAAATGAGTTTTTCAAAAACACTAGGGGAATGAGAGGGGGGAAGGGTTAGGAAGGACCTTCCCCAGATTCGGCATCCTTGATTCCATCGAACAGGTTCCCTAGCTCGCGCAGTTCTAGCAGCAGGTATGCTCTAGCCAGATGTCCACCTTCATTCCACTCAGTTTTCTGACAGTCTTCAACCCTTTTGATGATCTTACCTTCCATCTCGATTATGCCTCGCTCCAAGTATTCTAGCTTCTTGTTGTAACGGACGGCCATGTCTTTCCATTCTTTAATCAATCTCTTGTTGCTTTCATGTATCTCACGGTGCTCACCTTCGCACTCATGAATCCTCTTGCGTAGCCGATTGTACTTGACCTGAGCCTCGACACTCTCATCTATGATCCTGTGACCTTGGCCGGTCCCTGGCCTGATTAACCCATCCAAGTCGTCTTCTAACCATCCCGAGTAGAAAGGTGCGCAGCCTGCGTGATACATGTCTGGTTCAATTGTGTTCTTTTTCGTTATGATCTTGCAGTGCCACATATGTTGGGCTTGGCACTTGTAGTGTATATCATCATCCTGAAAGTCAGCTCAGAAATGGCTCATCTTGTCGACCCTTGGTACAGTTTTCTTTCTTCCTACTTGTCTCATAACCCGGAGACGAACGTAAGGATATATTCCTCTCAGCCCGATTCGCATCAGGTGTGGTGCATCCGTGGACCTGACGATGAATTCTTCTGTTGGAAACCACTCGAACATCCACTGTATATGTTCCTTAGTTAGATTATCAAAAAACTCTACCCATTCCTTGGCAATCTCTGGATGAACAAACATATCGGGAATGTATGTCATCCGCTTAGGGTGATGGAAGGCAATGTGGTCGTTCCATGCCCTTCGCGGAAATTCTTGCTGGTACTGACGCTTTTGGAGATGTTCTAAGAGCCACAGTTGTAGTAATAGATTGCAACCTTTTGGAGATGTTCTAAGGCTCGATAAATGTCCGAGACGATCATAGGGACGATGCTAAAGGCTTGCCCGTCAATTCCTTCCATCAAGGTCTTGGTTACCATGGCTAACCTAGTGTGAATCCTTTCTTTCTTTGTTGGAAACAAGATCAACCCCAGGAAGCAAATAATGAAGACAAATACCCTACGGTGAATATGTCCCAAAGATGTAATGGCAAATTCGTCATGGTAGGTACGGTATGATTTGCTGTGACCATACCTTTCATATAAGTACTCGAATGGTATGTATGACTGCTTCAAGAATTCTAACTCAGAGTTCTTCTTTAGTACCATCATTTTAAGATAACCCTTGCCTGTGCGGTTCTCAAGCACTAATCGTCCAGGGGTTTCCCAGACTAACCCAGTTAGTCCTCCTATTTCCTCTAGCAACAGTGTCATCTCAATGTGCCCAAAGCGGAAGACGGCTTTTTCGCTATCCCAGAATAGTGCGACAGCCTCGATTAACATGTTGTTGGGATGGATGTCTAGGAGAGACGGTAAGTTACCCAAGTATTTCTTGACATGTTTCTTATCACTTGAGTGAAGATCCTCCCACCAGTTCAGGAGCATTGGAGGGATGTTGCTGACCATGCCGAATCTTGAGACCTCGTGCCTCATATTTCTACAAGACAAACATAGTTAGACCCTTACCCCCACCAAATTCAGCTATTTACACATTACGGTTAGCATACAAGCATTTAGTTCTCCAAATAAATGCACAGAACGTGATGATGCCCGTCGGGATCATGAAATCCCGGTGGACTTTGGACAAGGTTGTCTTAAAGGGTTATTGTGCGGACAACACACCAACCCAACTAGGTTTGACCATGATGCATGTACAATATAAAAGAGCAAGGTTTCTATGGGGTTTTAGACTGGTACCCTTGAGCGGACAACTCAAGGGGGAAGGCACGGAACCGTCGACTGCACCGCTGATCGACTTGTTTTACCACAAATAAGCCTTTTCGAATCTAGAGGTGATATAAAATAAGAAGGGCGCAACCACTCATCAAGCGTTGATATAGGATTTGTATTGGCACGAGTGGAGTATGATGTTGAGCATGATTATGAAATAAATAAGCATTTAAAGGCATGTAGTCATGTATTTGCATGTTGTGAAAGCAGTAAATACAACAATTATAATTGAAAAAGCGATTACAAAGGGAAACAAGGAAACATGTTAGTTTGCTTTTGAGAAAAATTAAATACTTGAAGGAAATAAACGATTAATTGCACATAAGGGGAAAGGGAAGAGGTGCAAATTCACAAAGTAGTTTGAAATGGTAAAAGCCAAGAAATCCTTAGCAGAGTCGCCATGTTGTCGCGCTCCCTTTTTAACTCCTCCTTTCGGATCGGGCAAGGTTCTTGACATTATTGGGACAACTCGTTTCCTTTTGGGAAAAGGGTATACAAGGAATCAGAGAGTCGCCACCTAACGGATTAAGGTGCGTTAGGGCACCTACTAAGGGTCATTTACAAACATGGATTTGGATAACCAGAGATAGGGTAAGGGCTTGAAATTACTCCAATGGGAAGGTGTTAGGCACCCCTTAGAGTCCACAACTGTGGTTTCGCGGCCAAACAACATTGTGACTTTAAGAAAGTAGCAAATAAACAATTAAAGTTTAAACAAGTAAGGGTTTTGAAAGAGTTTGTAGTCTAAGCATACATGTGAAAGAACACTTGAAAATATTAAAGCCTAAGGATAAGGTTTTTGATAAATTTATAGTCTAGACACACATGTAAAGGATAGGGGGGAGTCCTAGGTTTTTTATCCTATAGGATCACATCGGTACAATGCCTGGAAATCACTCATCGGAAGAGGGGATACACGTGGCATTAGCGCACCAGTCATATCCATATCTACCCTTTCCTACCCTGTAGCGGTTATTTAAGAGAATTTTATAACGACCTCTATTGCGTGCTGTTACCCGTCTCTTCTTAATGGTCCTGGAGGAATTAAGGACCTCTATCTATAGGCAGTTCTAGACAGACCCCTAAGGTTTAAACGAGAAAATACTAAGGCGATAAGCAATAACACATAGGACTCCAGCAAATAAACATGAAGGAGCAAATAAGAGGCTTAGGTTTACCTCCACATATGATGCAGATAAGCAGCACGACTCAAACACAAATAAGGGCAGTATTATTAAAAGGATGCGTGAACATGATATCTAGGTGAGTATCAGAACACCAGAGATATGCATGTTTATTTTATAACTCAGAAACATGGGCCTAACCAGTTTGCCTACTGATTTTAAGTCTGTTAAGCACTAAGCAACTAACACAAAGAGGTAGTTTCCAGTTTTAGCAGTTTTAATCACCTAAGGCTTGCCTAGGCGTGGGACAGTGTACAGTAGTTACTAGAATTATTAAGGAAAAACTGTTATAACTTGTTTTACCTAAACATGTTGTTCTAGGTGTTGCAAAAATATAGGATTATTGCCAGTTGTCTGGAGTTAGAGTGGAACTGTTTTTATATCCTCCTTCATGCATCAGTAGTTAAACTAGGTGTAATATAGCGAGTACGAACAAGATCCTAAACATGGTATCTAATACACATATATAAGGCAGAGTGATTTATATGCAGAATTCCTAAAAGAAGCAGGATTTCTAAATGCATAGCATGATTGCAGAGTTTCCTAGAGCAGGATTTCTAAATGCACAGTAGGTTACAACATTAGACATGGTCACAAAATATGCATGGTTTGTTTTAATGCTATCATTTATCCTAAAGACAGGATTTCTAAGTGATAAAACAATAGTGCCAAAATGAGATGCTGAAAACAGTATACATGAAACCTGGGAGGCATGATATCTAATGCATGATATGATTCGCACGTATTAGTCCTAAACATGAATTCTATTGCGCACAAAAGAAATGTAAACCTAAGAGCATGGTTTCTACCCTTTGATATAACATGCATAGCTTCCCTTCTCCTTTTTCATTATCCATCCCCAATATTTGTTTAGAATAAATTATTACAAACCATTATTGAATGAATTACATAAATAGATAAGAAAAATAAGAAGTTATACTATAGGGAGCCTACCAATAGGACCAAATTTACAGAGTTTCTAATGCGAGGTGGTATTTCACAGCCTTTCACATAATCCGGGTGTGTCAGAGTTCCCTAAGGACCTCAAGGTATCCCGAGCAGTGCTCACACCCAAATTTCATAACCATAGTTGAGTAAGTGCAGTGTGGAAGGGCCAGCTCTAATGCATCAGAGTTTAGAGGGATCTCGTAGGGATCCCAAGGCAGTCACACATTAGAGGGGCAGAACATAGATGTCTAAGAGTAGAGTGAGAGTGCTTGACATAGTTTTGAAAATATTTGAGTAGGAAAACAGTTTAAACAAGCAAGACTGGTTTGAAATGAGTTTTGGAAAAACACTAGGGGAATTTATTCAATGAAACAGTTTGAAGAGACTAGGGCAATCAGAACAAACAGCATACCAATCTCAGGCTCAAACATGCTCAACACATAGAACAAAGAACTAAGACAAGTTCAGCAACCACAAACAAGGTAATGAGGAATTGGGCACACATTGGCAGAGTCACACATAAGTTCAAAATCAAAGAAATCCTAAGGGGATTCAGATAGCATGTATTTCAAACTTACACAGAACCAAGTAATCATAAGGTACAAATTGTTTTACCACAGAAAAAGTCTAGTAATCAGAGAAACATAATTGAAGTACAATCTAAAAAAAGATAACATTTTATAAACATGTTGAGTCTAAGGGAGGGTACACCTTTAGAAGCATGCTAATAAGCAATAAAGTAGACATACTAGATGCAGGTTGAACAACAAAACCATAAGTAAAAAAAAAACAGACTAGAAAGAGAATCAATTGAAGTAGCAAAATAAACATGTTGTTTTTAGACTCAAATTGAAATTAAGACATACTAGTGTAGAATAGAGCAAACACAGAGTGAAGAACCAAAGAGTATAGTAGCCAAAGAAAAGAGAGCAGAAGAGAACTTTTGTGTAAACGAGAGATTTTTTTAACAATCTATGTTCGTGTGTGTGCTAATGAAAGAGCAAGGTACTTATAGTTTGAAAACAGGTAGCAAAATAAGGTAAAAATAATAGTTCAGCAGTAATTATAGAAATATATGCCAATTAGAATCAAATTAGTATAAGGAATTCCTTTAATTAAGGGTTCATACTCAAACGGTAATAAACATGTAAAGAAATCGTATAAAGCTGACTATAACACATAAGGAAGTAGAATAAGTATAGTATAGGTATAGAGCATGTAAGTAAGGCCAAGTTCAGAATTCTATTTAAGGAATATATATATATATATATGAATTAGTTTGACAGCAGAATCAACCATAGAAATAAGGTAAGAAATAACTTAAATGCTGGAAATCAATAAGAAAATCATCATAAGAGATGAATGAGGTACCAATTATAGGAAGTCAATATCAATCAAAATAAAATATCACACATGAGCGGGATAAACATGATACAAGCAAGAAATCAACATATCTTAGTTAAAGGAAATGCTCAAAATCAATTAACAACATAATTGTCCATATAATAAGGTCAGAAGATTTTCTACAAGGTTAAATCAGTAGAGAATATCATGCAAGATCAATGAAGAATCAGCCACAAAGTTTCAGGGACTCACAAATAGAAAGTAGTAGTGATTTAGGATGACTATATGAATGATAACCACAAATCAGAACTCCAAGAACTCGAGTAGGGTAAAAATCATATAAAAATTAGGGCTCATATAGAGCATAGTCTAAATTAACAGAATAAACGTGAAAGAGGCAGAAAAAGTGAAGAATCAGAAATATTGATGCAAAACAGAGTAGAATCACAGAAAATCGGAACTTAGCACAAATCTTTGGGAATAAACATAGAACAAGTAGGAATAATCGAAATCAGAAACCCTAGCAAGCAAACATAGGGTAAAAATCACAGAATCATAGAATATTCATGAGAAACGAACACATATACAAATTAATCGAACATATACTCAAAGACGGACTCAGAATCACAGATGAAAAACCAAGAAACTTAGGGTTTTAGCATAATAACTTAGATAAAAAAGGGAGAAACTCAGATAAACGTTTAAACATGATGAGAACCATAGAATAACATTGAAAATCAGAAGGAAAACCATTTTTGAGAAGGGGTTTAGAACCCTAACTTGAAGATGAAGAGTTATTTTGAAAAATCGGAAAACCTTTTTAGGGAAACAATGAAAATAACTCATAATATGTCCAGATCTTTTACAGATCTAAGAAAATCAAGAGTTGACAGTTAGGGTTTCATAGAGATAACCCAAAGAGAAAGAGAACCGACCTAGAAGCCACAGATTCTAACCGGAGATGGTAGATTCTTACTCGAACGACCATGAACGGCCTGAGAATGGCATGAAAAAAACCTTGGGAGGTGAGTGAACCGCCTTCTAGTTCCCTTGAGGACCTCCAGCCAGTGATACCCGGCGTAGGAAGAGAGCCATAAGGCTGGGAGGGTGGTGAGACCGCCATGGTTTCCGGCAAAGCAACGGCAGGTGAGATCTTAGGTTAGCAGAGAGAGTTGAGAGAGATGAGAGATGTAACGGCGGAGAGAGTGAGAGGGAAATGAGAGGGGGGAAGGGGTAGTCTTTAGGGATTAATTAAGGAAAGAGTTAATCTGGGCTGTTGATCAAAATTGATCAACGGTCCAGATTAAACACATGATTGGGTCGGGTAGGATAGTGTATTGGGAATGGGGTCTTTGGTTCATTTTAATTGGGTTGGGGTCTTGATTAATTAGGCTATAATCGAAATAAAAGTGGCTAGTTGTGAAATACCCAATAAATTAAATAAAATAATTTATAAAATAGCTGATAATTGTACCAAATGAATTTCCTACATAGAAAATAGTTAACAATGATTTATTTAGTATTTTAAGATACAAATAATTAATTTCTGGATAAAAATAGCATAAAACCGTATAATTGGGCTATAATTGCAAAGTCATTGCAATTATAGCCAAAAGGTGCCAATTTGGCTAATTGTGAAATAATTTGGTCTTAGTAGGACCATAAACAATTAATGAAACCAGGAAAATTCTTTTGAAATCATTTGCAATGCCATTTTATAATTATTTACTGGAAATAAAATGCTGGATAAATTAATAAAAATATAAAAATTATGGAAAAATATCAATTTCTATTGATACATGATTTTGAAGCTATATATGCAATTTTAAAATATTTTGAGGAAAAATTGGGTATCAACAATCGTCATTCAGCCGAGACCAATAATCAAATTTTTCCTTGGCCACCCAAAGTTTGATTTTGATCGATACGAGATCTGTATTTGCAGCTTCCTTCTCCGAATCGAGCAGGTCCATTCTGCCCTTCAACACTTTGGTACTGGCCTTGTCTTTGTCCATCTGAGCCCGAAACTGGTCGATTAGGTCTATCTTCTATTGGACATGCAAAGTTGTGTTGTTAGTCACCATGACTAGCTGCTCGTTTTTAGCCTCAAAGATATTTACCTTCTCAACTAGGTCGGTGTGTTCCCGATTCAAGGTCGAGGCCTCCTTCTGAGATTTTTCCAGCTCGGCGTGGAGAATTGGGAGGTCTTTGAGGGCCTCGTCCTGGTGCTCACTAAGAGCTCTGTATCTGTCCTTTTTCGGACCTGCTCTTTGAGCTCGAACTCGAGATGGCTAATAGGAAGCTTTCATGGTGAAGCACTGAAGCATGAAAAACAATGAAGTTAGTAGAGCATATCAAAACCCAAAGTAAGATTCACAAAGGGGTACAAAGGGCTGACGCCTAACCCGATTCATCTCCTGTTGCACCTTGTTTAAGAGGCTCGACATGCCCACCTCGTTTATATTTTCCTTGTCCTCCTCGGTAACCAGGAATTCGGGGTATCTGGCTGCGCCCATCGGAGCAGACAGGAACGGGGCATCCTCTAGAATGGTAAGAATGATTGTTCTCTTAAGATCGGGGTCCGCGCTCGGAGAAGGAAATTGCTTCACTAGTATTGGGCTAAAACCCGGGGCATCCTTCGGAATTTCCTCCTCCTCCTCTTCTTCTTCTTCTTTTTCTTCTTCCTCTTCCTCTTCCTCTTCCTCCTCTTCTTCCTCTTCTTCTTCTTCTTCTTCTTCTTCTTCCTCTTCTTCTTCTTCCTCTTCTTCTTCTTCTTCGTCTTCTTCTTCTTCTTCTTCTTCTTCTTCTTCTTCTTCTTCTTCTTCTTCTTCTTCCTCTTCCTATTCCTCCTCCTCCTCTTCCTCTTCTTCTTCTTCTTCTTCTTCTTCCTCTTCTTCCTCTTCCTCTTCCTCTTCCTCTTCCTCTTCCTCTTCCTCTTCCTCTTCCTCTTCTTCCTCCTCCTCCTCCTCCTCCTCCTCCTCCTCTTCTTCTTCTTCTTCTTCTTCTTCTTCTTCTTCCTCCTCCTCTTCTTCTTCTTCTTCTTCTTCTTCCCCGGGCTGCCCCAAAATGGATGGCTCGGCAAGCGTTTCTTCTTCGTGGTAGCCCCGAGATGCCCCAAAATGTATGGCTCGGCAAGCAAGGACGAATCCTCTTCCTCGTCCCCATTCAGTGTCCAAAGTCCGGTGGTCTTAGGCAAACCTATGAAAAAAGAGAAAGGGTTAGCACTGTGTAAGTTAAGAGCATGGTGATAATTTTTTAGGGAAGAACCTCATCATGAGAACGGGCCTCCCATTTTCCCTTCGAAAGCTTGCGCCACATGCGCTTGGAGTACGACATCTGCTTGCAGATCCCCTTGATCCGCTCCTTGAATCGAGGGATTGCATTAGGAACTTGGGCAACATCTGCACGACCATAAACACATGCAATGAGAGAAAGAATAAAAAGAAAGGAATACTCAAGAAAGACAATATTTATGGGATGCGTTCCACTCTTCGTGGAATGACAAAAACTTGGGAGGGTTAGGTCTTCGGTTTTCACCCGAACAAACTTTCCCTGCCAGCCTTGGTCTCGGTCCTCTTCGATGCTCGAGAAAGGAGCCTCTCCTGTATCTCCATGCTCCCTCTCCATGCCCCCGGGTATGAATCTCTTCATGGGAGGGCTCCTGAGCCACTTTGGGAATGGCCACCTCGGCATCTGCGGCCGGGTGAGAAGATGAAGGAGCAGCCTACTAAGACACTGACTTGGATGTTTTTGCCATTATAATCTGTGAAATATGAAGGTCTGAAGAAAATATGAATATTTGAAGATTGTATGAAGGTATGAAGTTTTGGGTTGAAGGTTAAAAGAAGATGTATGGGGATTGAAGATGAATATATGAAGGCTCAAAAAATAATGTATGAAGATCTGGAGAAGTTAAAAGTCGTTAGAGAGTTCGAGGGTAAAGTCTAGAATAAGAAAATGGAAAAAGTGAAAAAGGTTGAAGCTTTTATAGGAGAAAAGGCAATCAATACGCGACATTTCACATTCGAAGGCAGCAAGTCGGTGACTGATACGTGTCTGAAGTCAGAATGACGCGACTGATGGGACGTTTCGATTACCCATCATCTTTAC
This sequence comes from Nicotiana undulata, assembly GCA_005239495.1. Taxonomy (NCBI): domain Eukaryota; kingdom Viridiplantae; phylum Streptophyta; class Magnoliopsida; order Solanales; family Solanaceae; genus Nicotiana; species Nicotiana undulata. The sequence goes on along the minus strand of ML241580.1, from coordinate 137,401 downwards.
GTACAAAGGAAGGAACCGGGGTTCATCTATCATTTCCCATCGTTTCGGCAAAGTTACTCTTCGAAAAACGAGGGGACTATCTGTATATGGGTAAAATCAAGGGTAATGTATACCCCGATTTCCCAGTAAAGAAAACAGAAGAAGGGCATGGACGCACGAGATCGAAATCGAGGCTGGGAGCCCTCGTATCGAGACCCATAGAAGGTGATAGATGTATTCATCATTGGGTATAATGAAGCGACGCTCCCGGACCAAGAAAGAGTTCTAAAACCTCATAAAATACGATAAACAGTTACACACGACGGATAGAGGGACGTGATATACGTAGCTAACCGGATATCATGGTGCATATCTAGCTCGATGTCGGTTAGGATTAGTAATTAACGAAAGAGAAAGATTTTTACCTCTTTTAGATTTGTACTAGGGATGATACTCTCCTACTATATAAAAGGAATTTTTTTCTTTTATAACACAAATTGTAACATGCGAATCAAAGCAATAAAAATGTATTTCTTCTTTCTAGCTACTGCAAAAGTTCTTATTAAATTGTTCTACACTTCATTGACAATTAGGCTCGAACCAATGGTCCAATCGAGGAAAAAATTAATATTCAATGTAGGTTCAGGCTAGGTTTTAACATTACAATTGGTTTGATAGTTTATTTTGTCTTTAACTTGTTTATCTCATACTCTTGATTATTAGTGTTGAATCAATCCACGTATCCTTAAAACCGCATACAAATTCAATTGTTATCCGATTTTAGGGTAAACACATACAAGAAATATTTAGAAATTCAATTTTAATTTGTTTTCCAAAAATTCAATACGAATGCTAGCTCGTTTTATTTTATTTTCATTTTTGTTTATTTTCTAAAAAGACTTTTCTTTGAAAAACAAAAAGAGGATGCCTCCTCTGATTATCCTTTTAATTTCGTCCCTTTATAAATGCAACAATGACAATATAATAGAAAATGGCGTCACATATTCTATTTGTGTTTTTCCATCGCTATTTTTTAAAAATAGCCATGACTCACGAGGGTGATTAATTAAATGGAATCCATTCTAGTTTTCAATTGACGATATAGGCTATGAAGGCAAACAAAATGAAATATTCCAACTTGTAACTATAATAGAGAGAAAACATAAGAAAATAAGCAGCTACAGAACCCTCATCTAAATACTCATATAGTTATGTACTACTCTCTGTCACGAAATATTTGTCATTGTATTATTCAATTAAGTGAATTTTGATAGTATATACGAGGAAATTGCAATTTCTAGTAGTCTTCCATAGTTTTTGAATTTCTTTTTAAAAAAAACTATTCTTATCTGATTAGTTCCAAAAGTAAATCAGATAGTCCATGTATGGATCAAAATCTAACTGAGGAAATTCGGTAACTAGAAATAAATAAGTGTGGGAATTACGGCCTCGACGTAGACATTAAAGCCGAGGTCGAGCAGGGCCTAACAAAGAGGAACCGTCGAGCAAGACATTAATGCCGAGGTCGAGTAGAGAAGAATAGGAATAACGGCTAGTATAGTCTTGGAACTACCAAAAGGAATATTCTATTAAATATTCCTTCTCCTATACTTTTTAGGGTTTTTGAGAATATCCCATATAAATAGTAAAAGATAAGGGGCAAAAGGTATGTAAGATTCACTATGTTAAGAACTTTTGTGAGAAGTTGATTCTTGTGATATAATACAAAACTTTACCTTTCCACAATGATTGAATTTGTTGTTTATTCTACCTTTCCACTCACACGATCCGAGAAAGCTTTGTCCATTTTCATATCCATTTGTCACACGTTGTTGTCAGAGGGAAGAATCATCCACATCATTCAATATTTGGGTGAATCGTTCTTCCTATTTACATTTATTGCCATTTTCATACTTATTGCTCATTATTGTCCCTTCATTTTTTCTCAAAAGATTCATTTAATAACCTCATATATGGTTATATGCACTAGTGGACTTTACTGTTTAGGCACGTAATTAGATATAAGATTTATTGTGCTTGACTAGGATTTTCCTTTCACCTTATTTATCTTTTAAATAGTTTAGCAAAAAGTGTTATACTTTTTGGTCAAGCAATTTGGCGCCGTCTGTGGGGATCTTCTAGTCAAAATCATAGTTTTACTAGATCTACAAAAAACACACGTACAACAAAATACATAACTCTCTTTTCTCTACTTGCATGATCTAACATGGCAGGGAATGGAGAAGAAAGATTGAATGCAGTGGCAAGCCTTACTGCTAATCTCCTAAACACCATCAGTGAGGTTAACAGAGAAGATGAGGAGAACGTGACACCAAGTGCTTCACCTAGGCGAAGTGGTTCACCCCTCCCTCATGGCAGCGTTAACGCCTCCCATGGAAAAGGAGCCTCTACGTCCACAACGGAAGAAGCATCACCAACAGTGAAAAAGCTACTAGAAGCATGGCTAACGAGTACAGTGAACAACATACTCGACAAACCCGCTAATAGGGCGAGTAGAGATGATGCACGAGTCTACGTCACTATGACAACCAATGAGCATCACGCCCATCCTCCTTCAACAGGTATCACTCACACTATTAATGATGTAGGTAATGACGCTCTCGCTGCCATTCTAAAAATAATGGAAGAGATGGAGAACGAGAACAAAGCATTTCGCGACCAAATGAGGGAGCACCAAGAGAGGGTGGATAAGATACTGGGCGCCCCAAAACTTCCACCAAAACTGGATGCCGGCCAGTTTGTGGAACAACCGTATAGCGACGAGGCTGAACCACATGCTATACCCAAAACATTCAAGATGCCACCATACTTAAAAATATATGACGGCACAACGGACCCTGAAGATCACATCATCCACTATGTCACCGTAGTGAAAGGCAACGATCTCACTGAAGAACAAGTGCCATTTGTAGTGCTGAAAAAGTTTGGTGAAACTCTAACCGGGGGAGCTCTTACATGGTACTCACAACTGCCAGCGTGATCCACAGAAACATTCGAGGAGATGGTCGAGAGGTCGTGAGAGAACACGAGGACGACCTTAACGGATCAACCCAGTGGTTGACATTTGTCCATATGGGGTCAATAAAGGACCGCAGAAATAATAACAGAATGGATCGTCTGGGTCCACGCCTCAATCGCGAGAGACATCAGCCGTACGTCAGAACTATCATCATACCACCCCCTCCATGGCAAAGACCCATCCAGGCCACAAACAGGGACTCAACGAAGCGAAATAGGTATGCATCTACTATTATCTGCTCACAAATTTTGTGTTTCCTCTTCAAAAATTGTCTACACCCTTGAGAAGCTCAGCCTAAAAGAGAAATGGCCACAAAAGAAGAAGTCCGACCCAAACACCCGAAAGTCGAATGCCCTCTATGAATTCCATTAGGAACAAGGTCACAATACCGAGGACTGCATCGCCTTAAGATAGGAGGTAGTGACAATGCTCCACCAAGGGCATTTAAGAGAGCTCATGGGCGACCGAGGAAGAGCTAACTTCGCTCGTGGGAGAGAACAACATCAAGGCCCCCCGAAACCACCCTCCCCAGCCCGCACCATGCAGATTATTATCGGTGGAGGCGACGACACGACAATCAACCATGTGAAATTCAAAACCACCCAAAAGTTAAAGCGGTGGATCACCCATGAACGGTATGACGACCTCGAAGAAAGTATCATCTTCGATAGGCCGGATACCCACGGTTTGACTTTTCCTCACTACGATGCTCTTGTTATTACTTTACACATTTCAGATACTAATGTAAAACGACTTATGGTAGATGACGGGAGCGGCGCGTGCATTACCCACCCTCAATTCCTCACACAAATGAGGCTCGAGGATAAGATAGTGCCACGCTGCATCACGCTAATGCGTTTTAAATATACAATTGAACGGACCTCAAAAGAAATCACTTTACCCGTTCTAGTCAGTGGTATCACCATGGAGACAACATTCCATATCATGAACCAAGACACGACGTACAACGCCATCATAGGATGGCCTTGGATACACGCCATGACTCCCATCCCATCCAACCTATATCAAGTTGTCAAATTTCCCACCCCGTGGTGAGTGTTCAGTATTCGTGGCGAGCAGTGCACGACCCAGGAATACTATTGCATCACCCAGGATTGTACATACACCATAGTTGAAAAGCAGAAGCACAGAAGCAAAGCAATTTGTAAGGCCGAGGTCAGACGGCAACGAGCTAAAAGACGCCATCAAAGACCCCGAAATCTTGGAAGACACGTGATGAACTTTGGAATACATCGACCCCGTGCAGTTAGATAAAAATGACCACAATAAAAAATCTTATATCGGCCACAAACTTCAAGAACCAGGTAAATTCCATCAGTATTTAACTAACAACGCAAACTTGTTTGCCTTCTCCCATGTAGATATGCCAGGCATTCCGAAAGAAATAGCAACACACAATCTGAACGTCAACCCACTCTACCCACCGATAAGGCAGGTTAGGAGAAATTTCAACGCCGCCATAAATGATGATGTCCGTGAAGAGGTGGAAAAACTGCTCGCAAACGGCTCTATCAGGGAGTCGAAGTACCCCTAATGGGTCGCCAATGTGGTCATGGTGAAAAAGAAAAACAGGAAATGGCACATGTGCATAGACTTCATAGATCTGAACAAGGCATTCCCAAAAGATTCATTCCCATTGCCTCACATTGATAAGCTCATCGACGCAATAGCAGGACACGAGCTGTTAAGTTTCTTGGACGCCTACTCAGGTTAAAGCCAAATCCTCATGGAGGAAGAAGACCAGGAAAAAACTACTTTCATCACCTACCAAGGGACGTACTGCTACAGAGTCATGTCGTTCAGATTGAAAAACACAGGGGCTACCTATCATAGGCTAGTAACCAAAATGTTCAAAGAACAACTCAGCAAAATGATGGAAGTATATATGGACGACATGTTGGTCAAGTTGAGAAGAAAGGAAGATCACATCCACCATTTGAGGGAAGCCTTCGACATACTTAGGTGGTATGGCATGAAGCTGAACCTTGAGAAATGCGCCTTCGACGTAACCTTAGGAAATTTCCTCGGCTTTTTGGTGTGGCAGAGAGGCCTCAAGGTTAACCCTGACCAAATCAAGGCTATAGAAGGAATATAAGAAAACTTGACCAGCAAGAAGAAGGTGCAAAAGCTGACCGGTCGTATAGCCTCCCTATCAAGGTTCATCTCACGATCCTCAGATAGATGCCACAAATTCTTTGGCGTACTAAAAAAGGACAACGACCTCTAATGGAATTCTGAGTGCGTCAACGCTTTGAGAGAATTAAAGTCATACTTTTCCTCGCCCCCATTACTTGCTAAGGAACCGGAGAGCGCCTCCTAATCTACATGTCTGTCATTGTAGTAAGCGCAGTCCTGGTCCGCGAAAACAAAGGATTAAAACTTGCCCTCAAATACGGAGCACGACAATTAGTCCTCTGATGTGACTCATAACTCGTCGTCAATAAAGTCACAGGGACTTTCCAAATTAAGGAACAAAGGCTACAAAAATATCAGGCCGAGATCTGCAAGCTGTTGCCCGAGTTTGACGAATGCCAGCTCGACCAGATACCTCTAGCGTAGAACATCGAGGCAAACGACCTTACCAAATTGGTGGCAACTACCAAAAACATAAACGGAAAAGAGAACGTGGTCACACTCCACCACTCCACCGTCAACAAAATTGAGGTACGCACTATTAACTTAACTTGGGATTGGCGCAACCGTATCATCGCCTACCTGCAGGATGATGTGCTCCCAAATGACAAATAAAAGGCCAAAACGCTTTGAATGCAAGCAGACAAGTATAACATCATCAACAACGACCTATATAAGAGAACGTATGGAAGACCTATAGCAAAATGTCTGGGACCGAACCAGACAAGGCGTGTCATCCTAGAAGAGGTCCACGAGGGTCATTGTTGAGCTTACACCGGCAATCGAGCCCTAGTCATATGTCTCATACGAGCAGGCTACTACTAGCTCAAAATGAAAAAGGAAGCATTTGATTTTGTTAAAAAATGTGAACCGTTCCAAAAGTAAGTCCCCCTGATCCATCAAGCGGGCGAGCACCTTCCCTCAGTCACGTCACCCTGGCCCTTCATCAAATGGGGAATGGATATTGTCGGCTCACTCCCCGCAAGACGAGGTAATGTACAATTTCTTTTGGTTTTAACTGACTACTTCTCTAAATGGGTGGAAGCAGGTGCATTGGCCCAAATACGCGAACAAGAAGTGATCACCTTTATATGGAGGAACATCGTATGTCACTTCGGCATCCCCAAAGAAACCAGTTGTGACAACGGACCTCAAGTCACAGGGAAAAAAGTTGTCGAGTTCTTCGAGAAATGGCACATCTCCACACCATATCATACCGCCGCCAACGACCAAGCTGAATCCTCCAACAAAACAATATTGAATATCATGAAAAATAAACTGAAAAACGCCAAGGGACTATGGCCAGAGGTGTTACCAGAAGTGTTATGGGAATATCGCACCAAGACAAAGACGACCATAGGGGAAACACCATACTCACTAGTCTATGGGACTGATGCAATGATACCGGTAGAGGTCGGGGAATGGAGCCTAAGATATTCAAATGAAAGCAGGCCAAGCAACGATGAAAACAAATGGCAAGATCTCGACGAAGCCGAAGAACGAAGAGATATTGCTTACATAAGAATGATAGCCCAGAAACAACAAGCAGAGCGATATTACAACACAAACTCCAAAGTTACACTACTCAAAGTCGGGGACTACGTACTCAAATCCAAGACACATGCGAGCAAAGATCCACATGAAGGCAAAATGGGGACCAATTGGGATGGCCCCAACAAAATTACGGTGACAGTCAGCAAAGAGTCATTCCAACTAGAAGCAATGGAAGGAAAATTCCTACCAAAAAATTGGAACGTTTCTCACCTCAAATACTTCAACTTCTAAAGATAAGACGTCCTCCAAGTTGTTCTCTTTTTCCCTCACCCGATATTTGTGCCAATTGGGTTTTCTCGGGGAGGTTTTTAATGAGGCGATGAAGAGGGCATATCGATGTTAAGTATCAGTTCATCGCTCGACCTCTCGACAACTTCTCTAGGTCGACCAATGAAGGGACTAGATAGAGTGGGTTTTCTATAATGCATGTACGAATAGAGCAAAAAAATGTAAACATCTCCGATGAATGTATAAACAAAACCGAATATGCAAACATATGATGTTCGTGTGTCCCCACCAAGTTTACACATTACGCCGACCTAGGAAACAACATTCGACCTCGTTTGAATTAATTTAAAGTCAACATTCGACCTCACTCGAATCAACTCACATTCGACCTCATTTCGAATTAATTTAAAATCAGCATTCGACCTCGCTCGAATCGACTCCCATTCGACCTCGTTCGAATTAATTTAAAATCAGCATTCAACCTCACTTGAATCGACTCACATTCGATCTCGTTCGAATTAATTTCAACTCAGCATTAGACCTCGCTTAAATCTACTCACATTCAACCTCGTTCGAATTAATGTAAAGTCAATACTCGACCTCGCTCGAATAGACTCATATTCGACATCGTTCGAATCAATTGATAAGTCGACATCTGACTTTGATCGAATCAACTTATGATTTGACCTCGTTCGAGTACATCTGACCTCGAACTAGCTCAAGTTACAGTGGACTTAAGTGAAATCGCAACCAAGGTAGTCAATTGAGAAAAACATTCAAGGGAAAAATAAGACGTTCAAGAACAGAAAACAAAAGTATTATCATTCCGAAAAATTCATCTTAAAAGGGCCAAACAAGTGCTCGCAAAACAAAAAAAGGGAAGAAAATTTGAACAAAAATACAAGAACAAGCACATTACTCGGCCGCAGCTCCCCTATTGCCATCGCCACTGGCGCCCTCTCCAGCAGAGTATTCTTCATTATACTAAGCACCAAGCTCGAGCCCGTACAAATCATCTTCATCATTATCCACCCGGTACGTACCAGAGTCGTAGCCACAAGCGTCACGAGCTGCATGTGCCTTAACATGAGCATCCTCGAATTCCGCCTCAGAAGCTTTCCCGGCTGTCATCAAACCCCTATATATGTCAAGATAAGCCTCAGCATGAATCCACTTCTCGTACAACTCCCGCGGGGCAGTGGATAAGTGGAAGCATGGGAGGTAGACGGTTGAACTAGTTGCTGCGCTTTCTCGGCCTTGAAGACAATAATCTGCTCGTTCAGATCTGAGACCTCTGTCTCTAAACCGCCAATATGCTCTTCGAGCCTCGCCTCCTTAAGTGCAGACGTCTCTGCTTCACTTGCCCGCTCGGATCTAAAGACGCGGATGGTACCCAATAGTGTCGCCGCCTCCGCCACAGTAGCCGTTCTAGCTTTCTCTATCCTCTCCAAATCTGCAGCTTTTGCGTCCAACTCATCTCTTAAGCCATTGGCTCTAGCTTCACTCTGCCTGAGCTCATCCCGTAAGGATACCACCTGAGCCTAGAGGTCGACAGACTCGGCCATAACCCCCTTGCTCACCTCGAGCTCATCATCTTTGGCTCTCAACGTCCCTTCGAGATCGCTGCACCTGCCAATGGCTCTCACAAGCTCATCATGTTTCTTCTTCAACTCCCCACCCTTCTATTTCAGCTCATCTTGGAGAGTTTGGAATTGACCGTCCTCGCCACGTATACTGACTAGTGCTTGGTGCTTGGTACGATATTCCATGTATTTATACTCCATCCTCTTAAAGAGAGTTGCCCTCTTCTCCTCCTGACGGGCGCTCTTAATCTCCAGAATGAGAGTCTGATAAGCAAACGAAGAAAGGTCAACAAAGACGAATAACGTAAAGGAAGTTGAAACACTAAAAGAGAACTTTTACTCGTAGAGCCATCGCAAAAATGCCTAGTGACAGGTCCACGTCCTTCAGCGTCTGTAGAGTCATGTTCTCGGTGCTCATGCACAATGGAGCCAAAGCTGGGACCACGTGCTCCGAGTTGACTAACAGATTAAAAGCCAAGGGGATAACCATATTCCAAGTGGACCCCTCGGTTCTCACTTTTACCCGAGTGAACCCTTCCTAGAAGGTCCGCACTTCCTCGGGGTCAATATCAGAACCGGACCTCTCATCTTCTACGACGACCATCTTTTCTCTCCCACCAGCGGATGATGAGCCAACCTCAGTGGTCCCCGGTCGTCCTCCTTCCGTGGCAGCCTCTGCTGCCTCCAATGGCCTCTCCTAGGCGACCTCTGGCGCGGGAGCAGTCCCCATAACCGAAGGACATGCCAACTCCGCATCCAAAATGATTGGCCCTCAAGCACGACAATGGTTGTAGTAACCCCGCCGATCTCTACTCTCTGCCTCTTCAACGATGCCACCACCTCCTCGTTGGGGGAGGACTCATCTATCTGATGCAGCACCGTGAAGGCTGGGGTCTCTACCGATGGAATGGTCGTCTGTGCGCCAGATTCCCCTAACGCTAGAGTCTGAGAGGAAGTATTCTGCACATACTCGACCAACACGAATTCCATCTCGGCCGAGGCAACCGCCTATCAAAAGGCAGGAACAAAGGCCTTCGCCTTCTTAGAAGTCCTCCGACCTTACACCAATAAGAGAACCATAAGTAAAAGAGGGAAACAGACTATGACGAAGTAAAAATATCTAGAAGACGAGATCTGACTTACCGGTCAAGGGCTTGGACCCGAACCTCTTGCCGAAGAACGCCCAATCACGGATCTGTATGGTGTGGGGCAGAAGTTGGTCCACCCAATCACTGATGTTTGCAACCAAAGAAGAGGGATGTCTCTCAGCTACACGAAGGGAAAAGAAAACAAGTGAGTCACGAAACATAGAGAAGAGAGAAAGAGCATACTTCAGTTAGCGAGGACACTTAGATGTGAAATTCCACTACTCGAGAAACCCATTAGGCTTCGCCACCACATGCTCGATTTTGACAAAGAAATAATTGAACCAAAATCGGTGATTTTCCTTGTCGTCCATTCCTTCCACCAACCCCTTGGTTCCGCGCTGGCGAAGGTGAATCATCGTGCTCTTATGGAAGCTAGGCGCGAAGAGGTGCAACAGATGGCGGATGGAAACTCCACAGCCGGCCAACTCCCCGTACTTTGTTAGCATGAGGAAGGGAGAAAGTTTAGCCGAGCAAACGCCATAGTAACGACAGAATTCCTCCCCAACGGAAGAAGAGGGAGAGAATAACTCACTTGGAACGGGTAGGCGTAAAATGTGCAGTACTTGGGCCGGTGAACCTATATTACAACATTCCCTGCCGGAACCATGTCAACGTGAAAGGGGATGTGGTATTTGGATTTGAGGACAACTATATTCTTCGCTTCCATCTCGGACCTTACTGGCTCGGGGTCCTGAGCAGGTTCTTTAGAAAAGTCCGATCGGGAAGTTAGGTTACGAGGAATGACCTCCTCCATGGTGGGGAAGCTTTTTTCCTCCATAAAAATGGATTCTCTTCCATCGGAAGGCATGGCCACCGAAAATGGATTTGGGTCTAAGACCACCTCGGGGTTGGAAGTTACGTTAGTCATCTTTTACTAGTGGTTATGCGGTGGAACCAGAAACAAAGAAAAGGTGGTGACGGTGGAAGTTACAGGGAGTATAAACTCAAGAGGAAGAAGGAGATGCAAGGTGCAAGATTGAGAAGTTCAGAGAATGCAAAAGCTTCTCTGAGAGGTTCCTCCCTTATTTATAGACAACTGAAGCGCTGATGTGAATAACTGCCAGTGGCCTAAGAGTCGAAACAACAAGGGCTCAAGGAATGATGCAACGCATCAGAAAGATGCACAATGATGACACATGAGGATCTGATGTCACCCTGTACCAACCTCATTGACCACAACTCTCAAAGCAACATGTCATCATCTCGGCAACGATCACCCCTACTCGATCATCATGTCGGTATTTCTCCAGAATTGCAGCTGATAAAGTTCGCTCATTGAGGTAGACCAAAAGACGACCTCGATAAGCGGAGGGACTAACTGTATGGGTCAAATTATGACTGAAGAAATTCCATAAATAGAAGTAAATAAGTGTGTAAATTACGGCCTCGACGTAGACATTAAGGCCGAGGTCAAGTAGGGCCTAACAACGAGGAATCGCTGAGCAAGACATTAATGTCGAGGCCGAGTAGAGAAAAATAGGAATAACGGCTAGTGTAGTCTTGGAACTACTAAAAGTAATATTCTATTGAATATTCCTTGTGCTGTACTTTTTAGGGCTTTTGGGAATATCCCATATAAATAGTAAAAGATAGGGGGCAAAAAGGCATGTAAGATTCACTCTGATAAAAGCTCTTGTGAGAAGTTGACTCTTGTGATATACTACAAAACTTTACCTTTCCACATTGATTGGATTTATTATTTATTCTGCCTTTCCACTCACATGATCCGAGAAAGCTTTGTCCATTTTCATATCCATTTGTCACACATTGTTGTCAAACGGAAGAATCATCTACATCATTCAATATTTGGGTGAACCGTTCTTCCTATTTATATTTATTGCCATTTTTCATATTTATTGCTCATTATTGTACCTTCATTTATTCTCAAAAGCTTCATTTAATAACTTCATAATTGGTTATATGCACTAGTGGACTTTACTGTTTAGGCACGTGATTACATCTAAGATATATTGTGCTTGACTAGGATTTCCCTTTCACCTTATTTATCTTTTAATTAGCTTAGAAAAAAATGTTATACTTTTTGGTCAAATAGACTAAAGTGTTGAAATAAATTTAAACGAACTATTTGGTTCAAAGCACTAGCAGACCGTTGTGGACTCTATTAGGAGAACGGAGTTGAAGACTTCTATTTCTCTACATAAAGTGATCTTAAACGTTGTAATCTTCTCTTCACAGCTTTCTTGTAACGACCCGACCGATCGTTTTGAGTTATAACGTGTCGTTCGCCGGTTTGAGGCCATGAAAAGCTTCACTTCAGGTATCATAACTTGTACGCATGGTCCGAATTGAAATTCAGGAAGTTCGGAGTGGATTTGGAAAGAGAATTCTCATTTTGGAAGCTTTAAGTTGGAAGAATCTGACTAAGGGTTGATTTTGATCAAAAGACTCCGGAATAGAATTTTGATGATTCCAATAGCTTTTTATGGTGATTTAAGACTTAGGCGCATGTTCGTATTTGGATTTGGAAGTTCGTAGGACAATTCGACGCATTTTGGCAAAAGTTGGAAAATAGAAGATTTTCGGAAAGTTTGACTGAGGGTTAACTTTTTGATATCGGGGTCGGAATCCGATTCTGAAAATTAGAACAACTCTATTATGTCATTTATGACTGGTGTGCAGAATTTGAATTCATTTCGGATTGATTTGATACGTTTTAGCGCAAAATATAGAAGTTAGAAAATTTGAAAACTCATAATTTGATTCGATGTGCAATTCGTAATTTCGACGTTGATTGACATGGTTTAAAGCCTCGACTAAGTTTTTATTATTTTTTGGAACATGTTGGTATAGTTGGTTAAGGTCCCAAGGGCCTCAGGTGGATTTCGGAAGGTTAACGAAATGGATTTCTGACAATGGGAGATACTGGAATATTTCTGTTGCAGAAGTTGTTCGCTATAAATTTTTGATGCATGGAGCCGACTTTTAAAGTTTATATCTCGAAATCTATAAGGAATTTTAAAACTTCTAAAACATGCAAGCTGTAGCCCTTTGATCATAGTTTCCATAAAGTTAAATCATTCATCGTTTGGACATTTTTACAAAACGTTATGGTCGGTTGACTGAAGGTTGGTAGCAGTTTATATTTGCCCAAAAATCAGGCAAAGTCACATTTCATGCATGTGACTTGCCCAGGCAAAATGCTTAAAAACGGGAGTTAGCCATTTTTACTCATATGTGAGTTTTGAGTCTTGGATCTGGGCGATTCCAAAGGTACTTTTCACGACTTTGACTTGGGTAAGTGTTCTATATCTAAAGTGATTATATATCATAAATTCATGTCCATATTCATCAATTATTTCGGATTTAGGTAGAAGAAATTGGGATTTTTATAAAATCTTCCAAAAATAAAAATTTAAGATTTGAAAGCCAATCCGATGTCGGAATTCGATAATTTTTGTATTGTTGAACTCGTATCAGAACGGATGTCGTGATTCGTGAGTTTTTTCATGTTTCAAGACGTGGGTCCCACTGTCAATTTCTTAATGAACTTAGAATTTTAATCTGCAAAATTAGTAAATTCATATGGAATTAAATCCTACGATTTGTATTGAGTATATCGAATTGTTTATGACAAGATTTGAGGCTTTCTGACACAAATTCGCGAAGCAAAGATTTATTGGAATCTTGAATTTGGTTGCGGAGCGAGGTAAGTCTCTATTCTAACCTTGTAAGAGGGAATTAACCCCATAGATGAACTAAATTAATATATTCTCTATTTGTGCGGGCTACGTACGCACGATGTGACGAGAGTCCATACGTAGCTATTAGTTATGCCTATGTCCGAGTAGATTTAAGTTTACACCATGCCTTGTTGACATTGGTATTTGACTTATGTTTATTATTTTCCTTGAGAAAATATGAGATTGAGTTTGCTTATTAATTTCCTTGAAAAGAGTTGGAATGAAGGAATTTGAGATTTTAAAAGCTTTCATTTGAATTTCGTATCTTTTTGAAAAAGAATTGAAAAATATTATAATAACTTGAGAAAATCTATGTTCAACCGCGTCACAACTATATTCCGGGAGCGGGGTAAATTTTCACTACTTTCATAGGAGCGGGTCGTTCGCCTCGGCAGGTTAAATAGATGCATGTATGGTTCGTGACGTTCGACCATCGGCAGTGCACAATTTATTTTTATGTTGGTTCGTGTTGTTCGACCCTCGATAATGCACAGTTTAAATACTTATGATGTATCGGGCCGTACGACCTCGGCATGATTGAATTTACTGCTTGGAAATTTATAATAATTGATACTGCTTCATTGGCCTGAGATATAAATTGTTAAATGATGAAAAATAAATTTAGAAATTTCTTATTAATAAAAGAATTGTTTACTTACTTCATGATATTGAGCTTACGGTCATTCTATGTAATCCATGCTTAATTATATCATTGATATTTTATTTATAGCCCATAGTAAGTGTCGCAGTCGACCCCTCATCACTACTTATTCGAGGTTAGACCGGATAATTACTGGGTACGCGTTGATTTACGTACTCATACTACTTGTTGCATATTTTGTTGTGCAGGAAAATATATGTTTAGTGGCCTTGTGGGCGCAGAGGCGTGGTTAACGGCGGGATTTAGGTGAGTTGCATTTCATGTTACGATCTGCAGAGAAGAGTCTCCTTCAGAGTTATATTTATCTTTACTGTCTAATTTGTATTACAGGCAGATGCTGTATTTTATTTTATCTTTTAGTTGATGCTCATGCACTTGTGACACCGCGTTTTGGGGTGATTAGGGGTTGTTCAGTATTGAAATTATTAAAATATTATTATTTACTCTGTAAATTCCATCTTTTACTATTAAATGGAAGGAAATCGGGATTTCAAATACTAGTGAATAATTAAGTTAATAAAAAATTGTTGGTTTGCCTGACAGCTGTGTTAGGCGACATCACAATCTTTAATGGATTTTGGGTCGTGACATTTCTAAATTTTTCTTCTAATGTATTTTGGTGTCGTTTGGGATTAAGGACGATGTTTCACATATAGAGATATTTTATTTTTTAGAAAATTATTTTCGAGAATCTTTCATAAATAGGTTGGGTATAGAATAATAGTATCTAAATATTATAATTCTTCAACCTTTCCACCAGTTTTTTCACCAAAATAGTGTAAACACTGAAATGGTGAAAATTAACTCCAATCCATTACACTATTTTTTACACCAAAAAAGAATATTGCTTTTATATTCTTCTTTTTTTTTTAAACACAAAACATGGATACTTATATTACTTAAGCAAAAGTTACATAGACATAGTAGAAGTTTTTAGGGCATTACTATTGCCCATACTTTCCAAATAGTTACAAACACTAATAGAGATGTTTTTAAAACTATTAAAAACATCATGCTTGTTCTTGATCACTTCTTGTTCAACAAAATACAGGGGACGAGCATGGTAAAAACACTTGGAGGGGGGGTGCTTGATTGCTTCCTTGGCCAGCATATGTGCCACTTCATTGCCTTCCCTAAAATTATGCTTCAGGTGAGGGAGTTTCAGTTGGTGCATTAACCATCTGCATTCAGAGACAATATTAGAGAAGTTACTGCTATCCTCATATATAAGCTTGATGACATCCGTACAATCAGTTTTAATTTCCAAATTTAAGAAGTTCATTTTTTTGGCAATTTTTAATCCTTCTAGTAAAGCCATCAATTTTGCATGTGTAGGAGAAATTGCTTGGCTTGCTTTGTGAAAACCCACATTCCAGTCTCCATTGCTATTTCGGAATGCGACACCAAGCCCAGCTGCATTGTTGTTACTAGAAAAGGCACCATCACAATTTAATTTAACCACACATATGGGTGGTTTGTCCCACTTGATCTCACTTTTGATTTTTTTGATTGTGAATTGATTTTTTCCCGTGAAGAACTTGAATTCCCATGCTAGGTGGATAATCTTTCTAGCTTCCAAGTTACGATTAAGATTGTTAATATTATTGAGATTCCTGTTTTACCATATTTTCCAGATGGAGAAGGGGAATAGGGTGTCCCAACTAATCTGGTGATTACTATTTTGGATGAAGGTATCCCTTAGCTTCACTAGCCAATTTTTGTCACCTTGAATATTTAGGGACGGAAGACCCATATTCTCCCAAAAGCGATTAGAGGCTGGGCAATTCATAAAAATGTGTTGGATGTCTTCTTCCCCAATTTTGCAAATAGTACAAGTAGTATCAATATTGATACCTATTTTGGCTAGGTAGGCTCGGGAAGGGATACGATATGCATGCATTGCCACATGAAATTTTTTATTTTGTTGGGGCAATGAAGGTTCCAAATCCACTTAAACGAGTTGGAAGGTTGATTGACTTCAGTTAGAAGATTGTAGCATGACTTAGTTGTGAAGAGTTCATTTGAGCTGAGGCTCCAGCTAATTCTATCAACTTTTGATTCTTTACTAGGCATGGGGATACGGGTCAATTTATTGATTACATCAGGAGGAAATTCAAATTAAATGGCCTTTGTATTCCATTCATCGTTTTTGATTAGGTTTCTTATCGAGATATTAAGGTCATTTTTACTTAGGGGGCTTCTATAGAGCTTCTAAGGGAATTGGATTTATAAATCCATTTGGTAGACCAAATATTAATGTTAGGTTTATTGGACGGGTGCCAAAGTGTCACGACCCGAATTCTCATCGTCGGGACCGTGATGACACCTAACACTGTACTTGCTAGGCAAGTCAACATTAGAAGTTTGTAACATAGAAATCTTACAAGTACGGAGAACTACTACAACACAAGCATAATAAAAAAAAAGTATGAATCAAAACTTGTATAATAACACTGCGCATGTAAAATCTATATAAGTCTAGCTACCTAGAGTCGGGAGTCACAATCCACGGACTACTGAGATCAACTACAAATATTTGATTGAAATGAAGAAATACAATTGTTTATGAAACTAGGGAAAAAAACAAATAAAAATCAGGAAGGGGACTCTAAGAGTGTGCGGACGTCGGCAGATCTACCTCGGGTCTCCTACGCAATGCCAACTACGATCTCAGAGTCAGCCCAGACCGATACCTGGATCTGCACAGAAAGTGCAGAGTGTAACATCAGTACAACCGACCCCATGTACTGGTAAGTGTCGAGCCTAACGTCGGCGAAGTAATGACAAGGCTAGGACATGACACCCACATAAAGCCTTGACAGTATAATCATGCTAGTAGAGGTAACAACAATTAATGAAATAGAATAACAGATAATGGGATGGGAACATTCAGTGGGGATTTCAATATAAGGAGTGAGATTAACGAAAAGATGGAATTAAACAGAAAGCAGTAAACAAATTAAGTAAAATAGTAAGGAAAAATTGCACGGCATCGTCATTCGTGATTTTACTCTCAACCTCACCAAATAATAATAATGAGCGACATCACCCTTCGTTCTTTTACACTTTTCCTCACTATATAGATGAATCATGTACGGCACCACCCGTCGTGCTTTACACTCTTCCTCACAATATAAATAATCGTGCACGGCATCACCCTTCATGCTTTACACTCTTCCTCACCATATAAATAAATCAATAACAACGGGCAGGGGGGAACTTCACATGAACCCATTGTTTCATTAATGTTTAGTTTAACAATCTAACATCTCAACTCAAATCAATATTCAAGAAATTTATCAAACCTCGATGGAACCGAATATAAGTATCCCAATATTTCAACAACAACAACAAACATGGATAATAGGACTTAAGACTACCAACTTTGCAATAAAGGAATTTCACTCGCATGATATGACTCGACCACAAGGCATATGTGCTCGTCACCTCACCTATACCTCGTTTTCAACAACAAAACACGTAGCAAATAATCAAAAAATACCTATTCCCTCAAGCCAAAGTTAGACGCAATACTTACTTCGATCCGCAGGCCACTCACTGCTCAAGCACCGCTTTTCCCTTAGAATTCACCTCCAACCCACTCGTATCTAGTCACAAATAGCTTAATACCATCAATATCGAATCAACTTTAATGAATAACTACTGATTTCCCAAGTTTTTCCAAAATGGTTAAAATCCGACCCCGGGCCCGCTTGGTCCAAACTCGAGGTTCGGACCAAAATCCGTTTACCCATACACCCCCAAGCTCGAATATGCAATTGGTTCCAGAATCTTACCCCAAATCGAGGTCTAAATTCTCAAATTTATAAAATCTACAATTCTCCTAAAATCCCTAATTTCTACCCTTAGAGAACAAGATTTAGGCCTAGAAATCTATGGGTGTTGATGGAAATTGAAAGAAGTGAGTTTAAGAACACGAACCTATGATTTTGGTGTTGAATTCCCACTTCAAAAAAATCACCCAAGGTCGAGTTTTATGGAAGAAGATATGAAATTTTGGTTAAATCCCCTTTTTGGTTCTGTTTTAAATCACTGGATAGGCCTTCATCGCGTTCGCGAGAGGCCTGTCGCGATCGCGTAGCTGTGGTACTATGGGCCTTAGCGTTCGCGTAAGCCATTTGCCCCGAGAAATTACGTTCGCAACCCAGAGGCCGCGTTCGCGTAGAAGAACAAGACTCTTCTCCCCCAGGTCCCTAACCACCGCGTTCGCGGAAGACTGACTGCGTTCGCGAAGGGTATCCCCCCCAGTGTTTCGCGTTCGCGACCAGTACTTCGCGATCGCGAAGAAGGATTTTCCCTCAGGTAAGTTTTCTCTACGCGATTGCGAGTGTATCTACGCGATCGCGAAGCACAAATTATCTGTGCACCAGAAACAGCACAACAACAGAATTTCCTAAGTCCAAAACACCCCGTAGCCTATCCGAAACTCACCTGAGCCCTCGGGGTTCCAAACAAAACATGCACACAAGTCTAAAAACATCATCCACATATTTTCTCGTGCGATCAAAATTGAAATTCCCAAGAACACTTAAAGTTTCTATTTTCTCAACCGAGGGTCCGATTCACGTCATTTAAACTCCGTTTTCACCAAATTTTACAGACATTGTTCAGATATTATAATGAACTTGTACCGGGCTCCGAAACCAAAATATGAGCCCGATACCATAAACATCAAACATTAATCACATACTTTAAAACCATAATTTTTTCTGAGATTCAATTTTAGTAATAAATTTGTTTCTCGGGCTATAAACCTCGGAATTTGATTCAGGGCATACGCCCAGATACCACATTTTATTACGGACCTAGATGGACCGTCAGAACACGGGTCCGGGTCCGTTTTCTTAAAACATTGACCAAAGTCAACTAAATATTAATATAAACTTCAAAAATTATTATTTCTTCCATTTTTCATATAATTGCTTTCTGGAATTACGCCCGGACAGTGCATGCAAATCGAGGAGGATAATTATAAAACTTTTAAGGCTAATAATCTTGGAATAAGGTCCTAAAACACGAGATGACCCCTTGGGTCATCAGAATCTCCACCTCTAAAACAAACGTCCGTCCTCGAACGGACATAGAAAAGTACCTGAACTAACGAATAAGTGGGGATATCTACTCCGCATGTCCGGGTCGGACTCCGGAGTAGCTTCCTCAACAGAATGACCTCTCCACTGCGCTCGAACTGACGGATAACTCTTCGACCTCAGTTGTCGAACCTGTCGGTCTAGAATGGCTACCAGCTCCTCCTCACAAGTCAAATCCTTGTCCAAGTGGACAAAGATGAAATCTAATACGTGGGACGGGTCACCATGATACTTCAGGAACATGGACACATGAAATACTGGATGAACGGAGGATAAAACTGGAGGCAACGCAAGTCTATAAGCCACCTCCCCCACTCTCTCTCGAGAATCTCAAATGGCTCGATATACTTAGGGCTCAACTTTCCCTTCTTCCCAAATCTCATGACACCCTTCATGAGAGATACCCGAAGCAATACTCTCTCCCCGACCATGAATTCCACATCACGAACTCTACAATCGGCATGCCTCTTTTTCTTGTGCTGAGCTGTACGAAGGCGATCTTGGATAATCTTCAACTTGTCCAAGGCCTCCTGTACTAAATCTGTACCCAACAACCGAGCCTCCCCCGACTTAACCCCCCCAACTGGTGATCTACACCATCTACCATATAATGCCTCATATGGAGCATTCTGAATGCTCGACTAGTAGCTATTATTGTAGGCAAACTCCGCTCACGGCAAGGACTGGTCCCAAGAACCTCCAAAGTCAATAACACAGGAGCGGAGCATATCCTCCAAGATCTGAATAGTAAGCTCAGACTGTTCGTCTGTCTGAGGATGAAATGTTGTGCTCAACTCGAACCGCATACCCAACTCACGATGTACTTCCCTCCAGAAATGCAAGGTAAACTGCGTACCTCGATCAGAAATGATAGAAATGGGCACACCGTGAAGACGGACGATCTCCCAAATATAAATCTCTGCTAACTGCTCCGAGGAATAGGAAACCGCCACAGGAATGAAGTGTGCTGACTTAGTCAGCCTATCTACAATAACCCACACAACATCAAACTTCCTCTAAGTCTGTGGGAGTCCAACAACAAAGTCCATAGTGATACGATCCCACTTCCACTCAGGAATCTCCATCTGCTGAAGCAAACCACCGGGTCTCTGGTGCTCAAACTTCACCTGCTAACAATTCAGGCACCGAGTTACATAAGCAACTATATCCTTTTTCATCCTTCTCCACCAATAATGTTGTCGTACGTCCTTGTACATCTTGGCAGCGCTTGGGTGAATAGAATACCGAAAATTGTGAGCCTTCTCAAGGATCAACTCATGAAGCCCATCAACGTTAGGCACACATACTCGACCCTGCATCCTCAAGACACAATCATCTCAAACTGTAACCTTCTTGGAACCACCGTGCCGAACTGTGTCCCTAAGGACCATCAAGTGAGGGTCATCATACTGCCGATCTCTGATATGCTCAAACAAGGAAAACCGAGTGACTGTACAAGCCAAAACACGGTGAGGATATGAAATATCCAACCTCACAAATTGATTAGCCAAAGTCTGAATATCTTAAGCTAGCGGTCTCTCACCGACCAAAATGAAAGCAAGGCTGCCCATACTCACTGCCTTCCTACTCAATGCATCGACCACCACATTGGCCTTTCCCGGATGATAAAATATCGTGATATCATAGTCTTTCAATAACTCTAACCATCTTCTATGCCTCAAATTGAGATCTTCTACTTGAACAAATAATGAAGGCTACGATAATCCGTGAAAACCTCACATGACACGCCATAAAGATAGTGCCTCCAAATCTTCAACGCATGAACAATGGCTGCCAACTCTAAGTCATGAACATGGTAATTCTTCTCATGAACCTTCAACTGCTGAGACGCATATGCAATCACCCTGCCCTCCTCCATCAATACTGCTCCGAGCCCTACACGGAAGGCATCATAATATACCGTATAAGATCCTGAACCTGATGGTAATACCAACACCGGTGTTGTAGTCAAAGTTGTCTTGAGCTTATGAAAGCTCGCCTCACACTCGTCCGACTATCTGAACGTGGAACCCTTCAAAGTAAACTTAGTCATCGGGGCTACTATATATGAAAACCCATCTACAAACCGACAGTAATAACCCGCAAAACCCAAGAAGCTCCTAATCACCATGGCTAAAGTGGGTCTAGGCCACTTCTTGACTACCTCAACCTTCTTTGGATCCACCTGAATACCCTCTACTGATACAATGTGACCGAAGAAAGACAACTGAATCCGACCAAAACCCGCACTTCAAAGATTTAGCATACAACTGACTGGCCCTCAAAGTCTGCAGCACTATCTTGAGGTGCTGCTCATGCTCCTCCCGACTGCGGGAGTATATCAAATGTCGTCAATAAACACAATCACAAATGAATCCAAGTAAGGCTTGAACACGCGGTTCATCAAGTCCATAAATGCTTCTGGGGCATTAGTCAACCCAAAGGACATCATCAAAAACTCATAGTGGCCATACCGAGTCCGAAAAGTTGTCTTAGGGACATCAGACGCCCTAATCCTCAGTTGATGGTAGCCAGATCTCAAGTAAATATTTGAAAACACCTTGGCACCCTGAAGTTGATCAAACAAATCATCAATCCTTGACAACAGATACTTGTTCTTGATCGTGACCTTGTTCAACTGCTGATAATCTATACACATCCTCATAGACCCATCCTTCTTCTTTACAAACAAAACTGGTGCACCCAGGGCGAAACACTAGGCCTGATGAAGCCATTATCAAGTAAATCTTGTAACTGTTCCTTCAACTCTTTCAACTCTGGCGGGGCCATCCGGTATGGCGGAATAGAAATGGGCTGAGTGCCCGGAGCCACATCAATGCAAAAGTCAATATCCCTGTCGGGTGGCATCCCTGCCAGGTCTGCAGGAAATACCTCAGGAAACTCACGAACAATAGGCACAAAATCCATAGAAGGAACCTTAGCACTAGAATCACGAACATAAGCCAAATAGGCCAAGCATCCCTTTTCCACCATACACCGAGCCTTCATATAAGAAACAACCCTGTTGTAAGAATGACCAAGGGCCCCTCTCCACTCTAATCGAGGCAACCCTGGCAAGGCTAAGGTCACTTTCTTGGTGTGATAGTCCAAGATAGCATGATAAGGTGACAACCAATCCATGCCTAATATAACATCGAAATCAGGCCATATCAAAAAGCAACATTTCTACACTGGTCTCAAGACCCCCAATGACGACCACATACGAGCGATAAACACGATCCTCTACAATAGCATCCCCCACGGGCGTGGACACATATACAGGGGCGCTCAAGGAATCACGGGGCACAACCAAATATGAAGCAAAATAAGATGACACGTAAGAGTAAGTAGACCCCGGATCAAATAGGACTGAAGCATCTCTACTGCAAAATGAAACAATACCTACGATAACAACATCGGAGGACTCAGCCTCAGGTCTGGCTGGGAATGCATAACATCGGGGCTGAGCCCCACCACCCTAAACCATGTCTCTAGGACGACCTCTAACAGGCGGGCCTCCACCTTTAGCGGGCTGACCTCCACCTTTAGCAATCTGGCCCCTACCCCTGACTACTTGACCCCTTCCTCTGGCCGGCTGGGCAGGCGGTGTGGCAGCTGGTGCCGGAACTATGGCACGAGAACCCTGGTACTGAGAACTGCTCGACGCGCGAAGTCAATATCTAGCAATGTTCCTCGGGTCACCACAAGTATAACAAGACCTCGACTGTTTAGACTGTTGCCCGAAAAACTGGCCTTGTCGACCTGAATAACCACCCTAAAAACTATGAAGATGAGGTGCACCGATAGGAGCTAGCTGATCAGAATAAGGCATATAATGTCCACGACCACCTAGGGCACCATAGGATGCCTGAAGTGCTAAATGAAATGGCCTGGAAGGATGGCCTCTACCATAAGTATCCCCGCCTCTAGATGAGGCACCACTGAATCCACGGGAATGACGAGATCTCTCGTCTGACCCCTGACCTCCCAATCCAAGAACCACCTCAACTCGCCAGGCCACATTGGCCGCATCTTGGAAAGTGATCTCGCTCCCTGTCTCCTTATCCATCTACAATCTGATAGGTTGAGCAAGACCCTCAATATAGCTCCTAACCCCCTCTCTCTCTCTCTCGCTCTCTCTCTCTCTCTGTGGGGAGGAAAAGAATAGCATGACGGTCCAAGTCCACGAACCGGGTCTCATACTGAGAAATAGTCATGCTTCGCTGCTGGAGACGCTCGACGGCGGCATTTCTCTCTCGTAGTAATAGGCAGAAACTTCTCCAAGAAGAGATGTCAGAACTAATCCCAAGTAAGAGTAGGTGATCCAGCTTGTCTAGTCAATAGATAATCCCTCTACCATTTCTTGGCGGAACCAGTCATCTGGAAAGCAGCGAAGTCGGCCCCATTGGTCTCCAAAATACCCATGTTCCGAAGAACCTCGTGAATACTATCGAGATACTACTGAGGGTCCTCTGAAGTGGCATCGCTGAAATGAACTAGGAAAATCTTGATAAACCTGTCCAACCTCCACAAAGCATCGGAGGACATAGTTGCCCCATCAACGGGTGGTGCTGCAGTAATTGGCTGAACTACCCTAGATGGATGAGCTGCTGGGGTCTGAAACTGGGGAGCTATCTACTCCGAAGTATGAGTGGCAGGTGTCTAGGCTCCTCTTCCAGCCTGAGATACAACTGGTGCCACGAAGAATGTGTCAGTCTCAGCTACACTCTTCATTAGTCCCACTAGTCGGACCAAAGCATCATGAACTATCGGGGTAGCAATAAATCCCTCTGGGACCTGAGCTTGTCTTGCTGGAATGGTCTGAGCTGGAGCCCCCTCATCAAACTCTACCTGAGGCTCCGCAATTGGAGCTGCTGCTCGGGCCTTGGGCTGCGCTCTGCCCCTGCTTCGGTCTCTACCACGGCCCCGGCCTCTGCCCATCATAGGAGCTGCTGATCAGCGAAAGAAGAAGTACATGTGCTCGCCATCTGCAAGAGAATAAGAATAGAAGAATTCAGTCAGTATTGGGATAACAGGAATCGCACGGCAGAGTTGAATAAAGTGAACTTGTTCCTAAATTTATAGCCAGATAAGTACAGACGTCTCCGTACCAATCCCCTAGACTCTACCAAGGTTGTCCGTAAATTGTGAGACCTAAGCAACCTAATGCTCTTATTCCAACTTGTCACGACCCGAATTCCCATCGTTGGGACCGTGATGGCGCCTAACACTGCACTTTCTAGGCTAGCCAACATTAGAAGTTTTCAACTTAAAAATCTTACAAATATGGAGAACTACTACAGCGCAAGCATAATAAAGAAAGAATGAATCAAAACTTGTATACTAACATTGCGCATGTAAAATCTATATAATTCTAGCTACTCAGAGTCGGGAGTCACAATCCATTGACTACTAAGATCAACTACAAGTATTTTGCTGAAATGAAGCAATACAACTGTTTATGAAACTAGGTAAAAAGGTAAATGAAAATCAGGAAGGGGACTCCAAGAGTCTGCGAACGTTGGAAGATCTACCTCGGGTCTCCTACGTAATGCCAACTACGATCTCAGAATCAGCTCGGGCTGATACCTGGATCTGCACAGAAAGTGCAGAGTGCAACATCAGTACAACCGACCCCATGCACTGGTAAGTGTCGAGCCTAACCTCGGCGATGTAGTGACGAGGCTAGGACATGACACCCACATAAAATGTGGACAGTATAATCATACTAGTAGAGGTAACAACAATTAATGAAATAAAACAGCGTATAATGGGATGGGAACATACAATGGGGATTTCAATATAAGGAGTGACATTAATGAAAAGACGAAAATTAAATAGAAAGTAGTAAACAGATTAAGTAAAACAGTAAGGAAATCTACACGGTATCGCCCTTCGTGATTTTACTCTCAACCTCACCAAATAATAATAATGCACGACATCACCCTTCGTGCTTTTACACTCTTCCTCACAATATAGATGAATCATGCACGGCATCACCCTTCTTGATTTACACTCTTCCTCACAATATAAATTATTGTGCACGGCATCACCCTTCGTGATTTACACTCTTCCTCACCATATAAATAAATTAATAACAACGGGCAGAGGGGAACTTCACATGAACCCATTGTTTCATCAATGTTTAGTTTAACAATCTAACATCTCAACTCAAATCAATATTCAAGAAATTTATCAAACCTCGATGGAACCGAATATAAGTCTCCCAATATTTCAACAACAACAATAAACATGGATAATAGGACTTAAGACTACCAACTTTGCAATAAAGGAATTTCACTCGCATGCTATGACTCGACCACAACGCATAGGTGCTCGTCAACTCACCTATACCATTTTCAACAATAAAACACGTAGCAAATAATCACAAAATACCTATTCCCTCAAGCCAAAGTTAGACGCAACACTTACCTCGATTCGCAGGCCACTCACTGCTCAAGCACCTTTTTTCCCTTAGAATTCACCTCCAACTTACTCATATCTAGTCACAAATAGCTTAATACCATCAATTATCACTAAAGGAATCAACTTTAATGAATAACTACTAATTTCCCAAGTTTTCCCAAAAAAGGTTAAAATCCGACCCCGGACCCGCTTAGTCTAAACTCGAGGTTCGGACCAAAATTCGTTTACCCATCCACCCCCGAGCCCGAATATGCAATAAGTTCTAGATTCCGACCCCAAATCGAGGTCTAAATTCTCACATTTATAAAATCCCCAATTCTCCTAAAATCCCTAATTTCTACCCTTAAAGTACAATATTTTGGCCTAGAAATGTAATGGGTGTTGATAAAAATTGAAAGAAATAAGTTTAAGAACACGAACCTATGATTTGGTGTTGAATTCCCACTTCAAACATCGCCCAAGGTCGAGTTCTATGGAAGAAGATATGAAATTTTGGTCAAATCCTGTATTTGGTTCTGTTTTAAAACACTGAACAGGCCTTCATCGGGTTCGCGTGAGGCCTGTCGTGATCGCGGAGCTGTGGCCCTATTGTCCTTCGTGTTCGCGGAAGGAATTCCCCCTAAGTCATCGCGTTCGCGACCCAGTGGCCGCGTTCGCATAGAAGAACAAGTCTCCCCTCCCCCAGGTCCTTAACTACCTGGTTCGCGGAAGACTGACCGCGTTCGCGAAAGGTATCCCCCCCTCAGCGCTTCACGTTCGCGACCAGTACTTCGCGTTCGCAAAGAAGGATTTTCCCTCAGGAAAGTTTACTCTACGCAGTCACGAGTGTTGCTATGCGATCGCGAAGAACAAATTATCTGTGCACCAGAAACAACACAACAGCAGAATTTCCTAAGTCCAAAACACCCCGAAGCCTATCCAAAACTCACCCAAGCCCTCGGGGATCCAAACCAAACATGCAAACAAGTCTAAAAATATCATACGGATTTGCTCGTGCGATCAAAACACTCAAATAACACCTAAAATTACGGATTTAGCATCAAAATCATTGAGGTTCCCAAGAACACTTAAAGTTTCTGTTTTCTCAACCAAGGGTCCGATTCACAGCATTTAAACTCTGTTTTTCACCAAATTTTACAAGCATGGTTTAGATATTATAACAAACCTGTATCGGGCTCTGAAACTAAAATACGGGTACGATACCATAAAAATCAAACATTAATTACATACTTTAGAACCATAATTTTTCTGAAATTCAACATTAGCTAAAAATTTGTATCTCGAGCTATAAACGACGGAATTCGATTCTGGACATACGCCCAGATACCATATTTCATTATGGATCCAGAGGGACCGTCGGAACACGGGTCCGGGTCCATTTTCTCAAAACGTTGACCAAAGTCAACTAAAATCAATATAAACTTCAAACATTATGATTTCTTCCATTTTTCATATACTTGCTTTCTGTAATTACGCTCCGACTGCGCACACAAATAGAGGAGAATAATTATTAAACTTTTAAGGCCAATAAGAATGGAATAAGGTCCTAAAACACAGGATGAACCCTTGGGTCATCACACAAAGAATACCATTGCTACACACTTTCCATCCCTTAAGGATAGAGTTCCAGATGAAGGAGGTGCTAGTGATATTGTTCTTTGCATAATTGGCCATAATCAGATGGCCCCAAGGGGTGATAGGGTTTCTCAAAAGTCTCCATGAAAGACTTGAAAGTATACCAAATTCTTAGCTTTAGTATGGCGAATACCTACCCCCCTCCCCCCCCCCCCCCCCCCCCCCCCCCCCATTCCTATCACTAGTTACCTTTTGCCAGTTGATTAGATGTAGTTTTTTTTCTAGGCTAGAGGATCCCCAGGTAAAATCCCTTTGAATTTTATCTATTGTCTTTAGGGTTTTAGGGGGAAGGAGGGTGTATTGCATTGAGTGAGTAGGAATGACACCTAAATTACTAGACGCTAGTGTGGTCCGTCCAGCTATATTAAGGAAAGAGCATTTCCAGTGAGACAATTTGGTATGCAATTTGTCTATGATAAATTGGAAATCTTTGGCAGTGGGCGAGTGATTTGGGATTGGAAAGCCAAGGTATTTACCAAATTCATAGGTTGATTTTATACCAAAAAGGTTTATTAGAAAATTTGTATAATCCTTAGGGCAATTTTTAGGTAGGACAATTCTTGATTTAGAAGTGTTTATAGCAAGCCCAGATTCCATGCAAAAAAAGTCCATGCAATATTTTATGCAATGACCCGTCTTCTTGTTTTAATAGGATCCCATCTTAATATGTCCACTTGGTGGTGTATTAGTCTAGATAAGAGCTCAACACATATAATGAATATATAGGGGGATAGAGGATCTCCTTGACGAATACCACGACTAGGTTGGAAATTTTTTGTTCTAGCACCATTTACTAAGATCCCCATTGAGCTTGTACTTATGCAATGCATAATTATACGGGATACATTTGGGGGAACATTGAAATATTTAAGGGTTTTATACACAAAAGACCATTCTAGTATATCAAAAGCCTTCTCCAAATCTAGTTTGATTATCATATCAAAGTTGGAATTTTTTTTATCTACAAAGGTTATTCATAATTTCTTGAATAATAATGACATTGTCACAAGCTCTTCTATTCTTAATGAAACTGGATTGCATAGGGCTGATAAGGTAAGGAAGAAAAGGTTTATCCTATTAGCAATAGTCTTAGTGATAATTTTGTAAGAAGTGTTACAAAGACCAATGGGTCTAAATCTTTTAAGGTTGTTTGCATTAGGGAACTTAGGTACGAGACAAATAAAGTTATCATTGATGCTACTATGTATGGATTGGGTTTTGAAAACATTGTGACAGTATCTTGTGATAAAGTCACAAATGATATGCCAATATTTTTTATAAGAAAAAGGTTGAATGCCATCCTGGCCTGGAGCTTTGAAAGGTTTAAAAGAAAATATGGCCTTGGTGATTTCCATATTAGACAGAGGTTTATCAAGGCTACTTAGGACAACCTTATTAATGCACAAGGGATTACTTATGGTAGTATTATTTGGAGAGGAGGTTATGGATGTCCTAAAGGCCTCCATAAAGAATGAAAAAGTATGGTCAAGTATTTGCTTAGGTTCAGAGATCCAGTCTCCATTCTCATTGGTGAAATACATGATGGCGTTATGACGTTTACGATTGGAGGGCATAGTGTGGTAATATTTGGTATTGGCAGCACCTTCATTGAGCCAATTGATTCTAGATCTTAATTTCAAGAAATCAGGCTCCATTTGCAATTTATTATTGTACTCAAGTTGTAGTTTTGATTCTAAATCTTGTAAGAAATAGCTTTTATGATAATTGGGTGATGACTGGATTCCACTTAGTCTAGCTAGGATCATTTTTTCTTTTTAAAAATATCTCCAAACGTATTATTCTTCCATTTGATGACCCCGTATCTAAAAATATTTTGAGTTCCAACAAGGTCATTAGAAAACCAACAGTGTTTAACTAAATTAATAAAATTCGGATACCTACACCAAATAGTTTCCAACCGGAAGGGTTTACTACAATGGTTTAAATTCTTAGGGATGAGGTTAATTAACAAAGGGTTGTGGCCCGAATGAGTCTTAGGGAGATGAATCACCACAAATTTAGGATATAAAGATAGCCACTCTTTATTAACAAAAATTCTACCTAGTCGTTCCATAATTAAGCCCTTAGAATTTTTTCTATGATTGGACCAAGTGTATTTGTACCCCTTGTAACCTAAGTCTAGTAAATTACAATTATTAACACCGTTTCAAATAGAATTACTACGCCTACGGTTGATGGGGTTACCACCAAATTTGTCATTTGAAGTGAGAATGTCATTAAAGTCCCCCTAACAACCAAGGACCCTTATAACAAGCATTAATATTTTCGATATTGTTCCACAGCTCACGTCTTTTATCAAGTTTTGTACTAGCATAAATGGAGAAAAAAAGCCAAGTAGTTTGAGAGGGGAGTACCTCAATTGTGGCATGAATCTCTTGATTTCTCCTAACAAAGTCGTGTACTTTGACAACACTGGCATCCCAAAGGATCACTATACCACCAGATTGGCCCTTACTTGGAACCTCAATCATTTGAGAAAAAGAAAAATCACTAAGGAGGGAGTTGTGTCTTTCCATTATTGGTTTCAACGGTGTAACCATGCATGGCCTACGGGTATCTATCATCTCTCTAAAGTTAATCTAGAAATTTTCATTGTCTCCATGTATGTTCCACTAATTATATTAGTAGGCCTATACATCATTGCATGGGTGCTTGTTGGACCATTCTCCATCTGAGCTTGAAGCATTGGATTTATCGTTAGTGATGGGACTAAAATTATTGCATGGTTCCCGACCGTTGGGTCATGAGGAGGCCTCACATCCATTGAGCACTTGAAGAGTGCAGGGGGCAATTGAGTACATATCTCTTCTCTCGTTGGTCCCTGAAAGGAAATACTTTTACTTTGTTAAGTCTTGAAAATTCTAGGACTGGTCCTGACCCCAACAGGTTTATTTCCTCTACTTCCTCCATTTGGATGTTTTCTCGTTTTGGTACAATGGGAAGAGCTTGTACTTGAGGAATAACTTGTGGAATCTGTGGTGGAGTACGAGGGTTTTGTGTTTGAGTTGGGCTTGCATGGGGAGGTGTTTGCATGTGGGAGTTGGTTTGAGTTGTTACATTGTCGACTGGGTTGGAACAAGGAATGAATATGGGGTTCATGTTGGTGATCTCCCCTGGGGGAAAGAAGGGAAGCTCCACTGACATATTTTGAGATTGAATTGGATTGAAGTGCGATGGTAGACTGTATTGATTCCTCATTTCTTGGGCTTGACTTAAGTTCATTGATGGGGATAGAGGGTGGATAATGTTTCTCATCCACACATGATTGAGGTAATTGTTCATCTCCATGTGCATGCCTTCTGATACTAGTTGGGTCAGGAAGTGAGAGTTTTGGAGAACAATAATTGTCTCTTGGACATTCAATTCCATGCTGAATGTTATTGCATGGCCCATTAGGGCTTGTTCCACTCATGAGAGGGGTTGATAATCTTGTGGCAGTGGGGTTTGAATGAAGATTACTTGGTTGCCCGTTAATGTGTTCTGGGGGAGTGGTGGATTTGTCATGTTTAGGGCACGTTGGTGTCTCAAGATTCGGATCAACTGATATCTTCTTCTCTAAGAGATTGCGATTCTTGGCATTGTTAGGAGAATATTTGGAGTTTATATTAAGGTAGTGTATTGGAGTGTCAAGGGCTGGTTTTGGGTTAACCGATGGAGTAGGGTGTCTATCAATGATTGTATCTATTAGCATATCTTTGAAGTTACTTGGATGAGTCGTATTAAAAAGATTTGGGATGGACTTTGTATTTGAAACGTGGTTGGCCTCATTGGCCATTTGTGAGTTATTGTGATTCTGCATGGACGCGTGTTTGTTTGTTAGAAGTGAAGGATTACTCTTCATGCAGATGGTTGTTAATTCATTGGGGGGTGGGGGTTGAAAACTGTTTGGTAGTTGGTGAGCATTGGAGTGTTGGTTACGTTTGTTAATAGGCTCACTTAGGGTTTCATTTGTCTTAGGTATTAAATCATTAGTTTGCATGTAATTTAATTGGCTAGCTTTTGGAGCTACCAAATGGACGTCCAATGGTTGATTTACTGCCACGTCAACATCCATGCAAAATATTTTGTTATTTCCTAAGGGAATTTTTTTTAAATTAGTGAGCTTAGGCGGAGAATCCAAAGTATCAAACTTATTGCCAGTGGTTTTCCTAAACTTTTAGAAGGAGCAGCAGTAGTGATAATTCTATTAGCAAGAGTTCTTCCTATTAAGCTTTCATTTAATAAAGGAGTTTTAGAATTACCGGGAGGGGATGTGATTGGGTCATGAATCTTACCAAATGTGGAGTGTATCATCTATAGGTTATGATTGATTCTTTTCTTTTTGAGGAATACTACCTTTTGCCTGGTATCATCCTTGGACATGTGTGATCCATCTTCCTTGTTGTCTTGAGAGCCATCGAAGTCCTTGGATTGGCTGATAGGTTGGTCTCCTTCTGGATTGGCAGAATTGTTCTTTGGCATTATGTATTGGCTGTTGTCCGTTGAATTCCCAAGTCTGCCACACTTTTTACAAAGAAAATTGTCTCCCTCATAGTGAATTTATTGCTTGTGTTGGCCAATAAAAATAAAGGGGATAACCAGCACTTCTAGTGGAATTTCAATGCAAAGCCTCGCATATCTACCTATAAGGGTTGAAGATGTGCATGCATCGATCTTCAGTAATTTAACAATTTTGTTGTCAACTTTCTTTTATATTATTCCATCATAGAATTCAGTTGGCAATTGTGGTATAAGTATCCAAACGGCTACTTGGGATATTTTTGTCGTAGAAGCAATGAAATTTGGAACCCATTTTTGGATTGATAGAAAATGACCAAAAACAAGGTCCATTATGAAGAACTTTGAGAATACTATCTTCATTGTTAAACTTTGTAATATAATAATCGGACCCTAGATCGATCAGTGAAAAGTTTTCTTTTAGTTTCCACAATTCTTGAATTTTCCTTTTAAGTAAGTTGTGTTGGATCCTCATTCCTTGAAGCATTATAATTGTTGAGAATCTCCATGGGTAATATATTCTTTGGAGGTCTTCTGAAGATAATTGAACTTTTTGTTCATCATCTGAGTGGGTGGCCTTATTCCCGTTTTCTTCAGTGTATATTGCATGTTGTTTTTGGACATCTGAGTCGATGATCATGTTGATTTGGCCATCTTGCATTCCATCTAGTAATTTATCTTTAAAACTGGGAATGGAAGGGACAGGAACATGGATGGATTGCATGGAATCAATATCTGGTGGTTTTAGAGGAATTAGATTGGAGGAGTTTGAATGTTGCATAGGTTGTAATTTTAGAGAGAGACTCGAGAGAGAATTTTCCAGGTAACTATTCAAGTAAGGTTCCTTTTTATATTCTCTCTCTCTTCTATATTGTATTATTTTTTTTTATTCAATTTTTTTCTTCATAAAACAATTACTTTTTTTTTTCATATTCATCCCATATAGTTCATATTCCTTTCTTATATACCATTTAATATAAAATTATTTTATACCATAAATTTTTAAATAATACAAATTGTAGGCAAATATTATACGTTATACACATTAATGGTTAATTCCAATAAAAATAAAATCATTGATAATATATAATTAAATAAATATTAGATTATGGAAAACTTTTATTTAATTTTTACATAAATATTCAACTTCTAGGATTAGTATGTTGCTCCCATAAATGCTCTATTAAAACATTACGAAGTGCAAAATGAGGATCTTTGTCCTTAATTTTTTAATGTCGATCTACTAACATATTATATTTTAGATTGGAACTTTTCATTTTTTATGGTTATATTTTTATACAATTATAACTTATAATAAAATTAACTTATAATTTTATATAAAAATAATATATACGAAAATTATAAAATTTTACACCAAAATTAAAATGCAAAATTAATATTATAAAAATATTACATAAAAAGTAAAAATAATTATAAAATTTATAATATATTAAATTAAGAGTGTTATATAATAAAATATTTATGAATAGTAATGATGTTGATGAATAATGTTACACCAAATTTGGTGTAACACTATTCATACACCAAAATGGTGTAAAAATATTGTTGGGTTGGAGCACCAAAATATCAAAATAGCGTTTGGCGACAAAAATATTGTTGGGTTGGAGATGGTAAGTTGTGATATTTTCAATGAATTGACTTTTATCCAAAAGTGAATAAAGTCTTTTCGATCCTTTTGATTAAAAATATTTTCCTTGGAAACTATACAATTCATCATAACCAAATACCGAAATATGGATTTTTGTTAAAATATATTACTTGAAATCATAAATTAAAAGATTTTCCAAAAGCAAATATATTCCGCCACACAAACATATAAATCTCTATTATGAAATATTAGATTATGGTGGATATCCAAAACTTGTATAACACCCACTACTCTTCTCCATTATCTCCGTAACTCCCACTTCTTCATTACTTATGATTGTAACTCTCATACCTCCTTAATCTCCCCCATGATCTTCCTACATGATCTCAAATACTTAATGTCATGTTTATGGTATTCTTTTGTATACCTCTATATAATACTATAAATAGAGGACAGAGAAGCGATATTGTACATACTTTAATACATGGAAGAAATAAGAATCTTTACTCTCTTGCTCCCTACATTCTTGTTTATTTTCTTATTTTATATTATTACTTTGAGTTAAGTTTCTTAACACGTTATCATCACGAGATTTTAACCAACTCAGAAGATAATCCATTTCCTGATGGAAGTATAAAGATCTGACATTCTTTAATCAATTTGGTTGAGCCAATGGAAACCTTGGCATTTTCGTATGTCGTATCAATATTCAGTTTGCTTCTTATTGAATTGGGAGTATTATTTTCAGATTATACATGAATTTCGTATTTAACTCATGTTAAAATTTGGATTTGGTGTAATTTTTGTGTTACATGGTACAGTTTCATCTGTGCAGGAAAATAAGATGGTTTCGTTCGAATTGGAAAATGGTGCCATCTCTCTAACTACGCTTCTCTTATTCATTATTGAAAATTTCACACCTGCGTTTGTTTATTTATATTACGTGCAGGGTTCAGCAAAGTAGTACGAAGGCATTTTATATTGTGCTAGCAGTATTGTAAAAGAAGAAGGAGCCTCAACTATTTTTAAGGGAATAGGGCCAAGAGTACTTTGGATAGGTATTGGAGGATCAATATTTTTTGGTGTTCTTGAAAGGGCAAAGCAACTAGTTGCTGCTAAAGACCGTATTGATTGAAATTTGAATACTTTGAAATCTAACATGCTTTGGTTTATTATGCCGTTAGTTAAGGTTAAGATGATGGACACAAGTCCCGTCACACCGTGAGAGTAAGACGATGGACACAAGTCCCATCACATCGTGAGGGTAAGACATTGAGTTTAAGTCCTGATGCACTATGATGATAAGGTGTTGGGTTTGAGTCCGAACATATTATGGCATAACATGCCTTTATCATCATAGTCCTTATACACTATGATGATAATATGTTGTGTTTGAGTCCCAACATATTATGGCATAACATGCCTTTATATGGGCAAGATATTGGGTTTGAGTCCCAATGCACCGCTTTGATGATATAATGATGATTAATGAAAATAATGTATTTTGGATGAAAACAAACATGAAGCTTGTCCCACTTGATTTGTTTCATTCTTAAAGTGTATGTAATAGTGATGCATAATTAGTCTAAATAAAGACAAGTGGTTGACCAATGAATGTGGGCGTGCCAAATACCAAGATAATAATAGTCATCATTATGGTAATAGTAAAAAGGAGAACAATAAGGGTTCTCAAAATATTACTTCAAAATGTGAAGGTGATGTTTGCCATCAATGTGGTATGAAAATAATAAAGCATGCCCATATGATTATAGTCCACTTGAAGAGAAATTCGACTTGTGATATGCGTTGGAAATGCAGGCTTATTCCTGAAAGTAAATATTTAAATATATATGTGAAAAAATTATGCATAAGAATGAACTTATGCATGGTTGGATAAATACTACAACTCACCTCTAGGGAGGTTTGAGAGAAAGAAAGATAATGCATATTACTGTGTGGTTACATGAATATATCATTGGTCGCGTACATGTGGTACGCCAAAAATATATTGTCATGCATTATAAAAAGTTATTAAAGGCAAACTTAAAGCAAGAAATGATTTTTCTTATGATGATTATGACCATGGCAATTATTATGATATAAATTTCTCCGTGAAGTAGACATTCACCATATGGAAGGTGTGACAAAAGATCTTGTAGTACAAAATTAATTAAGAGCTCCAGAAGAACTAATTTATTACTATCGGGATGAATAAAATTGTTTTTAACATTGATATTGTAGTAAGTCTCTGTCACGATCCAAAAATCACAGGCCGTGATGGCACCTAACTTGACCCGCTAGGTAAGCCAATTAACCAAAAGAAACAAACCAAATGAACTTATAGAGAAATAAATTAGGATTTATCTGAACTTTTACAAATTTACCCAAGAACTGGTAGTACGAATCATGAGCTTCTAGGATTTAGAATTTACAAAACAAATATAAATAATCACAAGATCTGTTTGAAAATTACATGAACAGATTAATAATGTATAAAACTACCAAGGACTAGTGGCAACTTCTATCCAGAATACATGAACATCTTCAGGGTCAGCCCCCGACTTCTTCAGCAGCTCCGCTTCAATAGTCTGCACAGAGTGTGCAGAAGTGCAGTTGCAGTAGAACCGACCCCATGTACTGGTAAGTATCTTGACTAACCTCGTCGAAGTAGTGACGATAATTTTAGTTAAAATATGCTCATTAATAAACACTATAATGTAAACTAGCAATAAAACCATACAACAAAATAATAGAATAGAGTACACAACGCGACTATACAAAGCCATAAAAGAGTACCATAAAGAATCACAATTCAACAGTTTCCAACATCTTAACCGGCCCTTTCCTTAGAATGAAAGCCCATGAACCACAACAATCACCTCAAAACTTTCATAGTGTGAAATAAGTACTCAAGACATCAAATCTAGCAGCACGGTAACACCCTTCGTGCATTTACCTCATCCTCAACATATATGCGTAGAACAATACCAACCAAATGATATAAATACCGATAATAGAAATGAAAAGGAAGGGAATATGCAAGCAGCAATAATAAACGAGAATGTACAAAAGAACATCAGTAACAGACTAAGCAGAGAGCATAGAGTTAATGACCAAAATTAGGAAAAGGGTTATAATTTCATATAACTAGCATGATGGAGGTGTGAAGATGGATATAACAAATAATAGAAGGGGTGAGGGATACATGTTCTTTATAATGCAACAAATAGAGGCATGAATGGCCAACATGGAATAAGACCCGTACCTAGGTGCAATGAAACAAATATGGCATGGGTGAAATCATAACAACAGAAAGTAGGCATGATGTTTACAAATTAAACAAGTAGAAGGCATAGGCAACATAAGAACGATTGAGATAAAGAATAAGGACAGAATAGTGACAACAAGGATATCATAACATAATGCATGTCGCTCATCCTTACTTGCACAGAAACACCCATTGTGCCATGAACTCGCAAAGATACAAAAGTATATAAGTACAAATGCAATGGCACGACATCACCCTTCGTGCTTTTACTCACCATGACATGGCACAACATCACCCTTCCTGCTTTTACTCTCAATAATATGGCACGGCATCGCCCCTCATGCTTTTACTCTCAATAATATGACACGACATCACCCTTCGTGCTTTATACTCTTTCCTCACATGATAATGAATATAAACAATGGCACGACATCACCCTTCATGCTTTACACTTTTCCTCACATGATAATGAATATAAAATGGCACGACATCACCCTTCGTGCTTTATACTCTTTCCTCACATGATAATGAATATAAACAATGGCACGACATCACCCTTCATGCTTTACACTTTTCCTCACATGATAATGAATATAAAATGGCACGACATCACCCTTCGTCCTTTACACTCTTCCTTACCAAGCATGTGAATATCAATAAAATGGCAAGGCAGGAAGTATATATAACATCGAGGAGAGTGTTCAACGAAAGGTTCTCAATTTCTTCTTTACAAGCCAACAATGATTCAATGGACCTTCAAGGGCCATATAATTCAAGTAATTCCACAAATCTCACAATTCATTAGCAACACATGTATAGAAACCAGCATCTCAAAATATCTGCCATAGCAATGTAGTAATGATCACGCATAGAGATGACCATACTAGACACATCAATGTATTTCGAAAATTCTATCAAATTTGATCAAGTTATCTTAGGCTAGGTCTTTATTTCTAACATTTTATACGCCGTTCTTAATATATGTAAATCAAGTGAGGCATGAAGCAAGGAAGTTACATAATTCTATAAGACACAATTATAACATCATCTACCCCCGAGGATGATTAACCTCGGCAAATACATATATGATCGTCACCTCATAAATGTATCACCCCGCATGTAGCAAAAAATGGAAAATAGGAGGAAATATTCCCTCAACAAAGTTATGCAAAACACTTACCTCGATTCGGTTAACTCAACACTTAACTTAGCCTTTTCCTCTACAAATTCACCTCCGCTCGACTCAATCTAGAAAATGACGACTTGAACACATCACACAATGCAAGAGAAAATATTTTTAATTAATAAAACTGTGATTTTTATTCAATTTATAAAATGTAACCAAAAGTCAAACCTTGGGGCCGCCCGGTCAAAACCCGGGTCCAAAGGTAGGTTTTGACTACCCACAGCCTCATGAGTCCAAATACGTGTTTTTTTTTCAAATCCAAGTCTTATTCGACTCTCAAAACCCAAATTTTCATTTTTCAAAACTTTGACAAAATCCCCAAGTTTTCCCATGAATTTGATTTTAAATCTTGTATAAAGTCGTGAAATATAGTTGGAAATTGATTAAAGATACTTACCCAATGATTTGGTATGAAAATCTCTTCACAAAAATCGCCTCACCTTGAAGCTAGGGTTCAAAAATATGAAAAATGAAGCAAAAACTCGGAATCCTCAGCACTTAAACAGGCTGCAGATGCCGCATTTCCAACAGGGGGTCGCAAATGCGACCCTCGCAAATACGAACAAATAATCACAAAAGCGAATTGGAGGCTTCCCGGCTAAGGTCGCATTTGCGACAGAAACTTCGCAAATGTGAAATCCCTAAACTCGAAAAATAGGCAGGGTCATAACAAAAGCGACCAACCCAACCTCGCAATGCGATGGGTTTCTTCGCGAATGTGAATCCACCCAGCAATCCAATATTTTGCAAGTGCGATGGCTGCTTTGCATTTGCGACTGTCGCATTTGCGACAAATACATCGCAAATGCGATGACACCAACACCAGCACTCAATTTTTGTGAGAAATTATTCTGAAGCCCATCCGAGCCACAACCGAGCCCTCGGGGCTCTAAACCAAATATTCACACAAGTCTAAAAATACAACACGAACTCACTCGCATGCTCAAATCATCAAAATAACTTCTAAAACCATGAATCGGACGCCAAAACGCATGAAAATCAAACTAAACTTCAAGAACTTCTAGAATCGCAACCGAGCGTCCGAACCATATCAAATCAACTCCGATTGGCCTCAAATTTTACACACAAGTCACACTTTCCATTACGGACCTATCCCGAATTTCCCAAATCAGAATCCGACTCCGATATCAAAAATTCCATTCTCGATCAAACTTCTAAGAATCCAACTTTCGCCATTTCAAGACTAATTCAACTACGGACCTCCAAATTACATTCTGGACGCGTTCCCAAGTCCAAAATCACCCAACGGAGCAAACGGAACCGACAAAACACCATTACGAGATCAAATGTTAAAAAGTTCAAACTTATTTAATTCTTCCAACTTAGAACTTAAATCTTGAAGTTCATTCTTCCAAATTGATTCCGGATAACATTGAAAACCAACACTGACGATTTACGCAAGTCATAATACATCATGCGGAGGTACTCAAACCCTCAGAATACCGAGCGAAGTGCAGATACTCAAAATGACGGATCGTTACAGTCTCAAAAGAAACTTTTTGAGTTTGAAATATACTAGCCAAAGTGGTTGGCATTGAGACTATGAAAGGAAAATTGAATATCTTCATATTACTATAATCATACCGGGTAATATTAAAGGTTACCCGACCTTATTTCTATTTTTGCTACACATGTATAAGCATGATGATAGAATCACATGCCATAGTAAATTAGATGTTTACTGAAATAAATAACAGTCGGCATGACCGGTCGGCTATCATGGTTCAATTATTATGTGAAAAATGATTGAGAATTCATATTGGAATATATTGAATAATTAGGAGATTCTTCGAGATTCTCATGTGCGACGTGTTCTCATCATAAATTAATTACTATACAAGCTAGGTTTGGGATTGTATTCCCTGATTTTTGGAAAGTATAAAAGGTGATGTAACGATCCGGCTGATCGTTTCGAGAGTTGTAGCCCCGTTCCCCCTTTTCAGCTTATTTTTGTACTTTACTGCTATTTTATGACTTATCATGTTAGTTGGTTCGAGTCTGGGGAGAATTCAGAGTGAGTTGAGACACTTAGTCTCTTAATTGAAAGCTTAAGTTGGAAAAGTCGATGGGATGTCGACTTATGTGTAAACAACCTCGGATTTGGATTTTGGTGGTTTCGTTAGCTCCGTTGGGTGGTTCTGGAGTTAGGAGCGTGTCAGGATTGTGATTTGGAGGTCCGTAGTTGAATTAGGCTTGAAATGACGAAAGTTGGAATTTTGGAAAGTTTAACCGGGAGTGGACTTTTTGATATCGGTGTTGGATTCCAATTTCGGAAGATGCACTAGGTTCCTGGTGTCACTTTTGACATTTGTGTAAAATTTGAGGTCAATCGGATGTGGTTTGATAAGTTTCGACGTCGTTTGTAGAATTTGGAAACTTCAAAGTTCATTAGGCTTGAATCCGTGTGAAATTTTTATTTTTGATGTTGTTTGAGGTGATTTGAGGGTTCGACTAAGCTCGTATGATGTTATGGGAGTTAATGGTATGTTTGGTTGAGGCACGGGGGCCTCGGGTTTATTTTGGGTGGTTAACGAACTTATTTTCGAGTTGGTGAAACAATTGATGTTTTGTTGCTACTGGTTTAATCGCACCTGCAAAAGTCTCATCAAAGGTGCGAGCCCGCTGAAATGGGTAGGAGCCCGCTGAAGGGAAAAGGAAGGACTTTGGCAGTGGACGCAGGTGCGAGGTTTCATCCGCACCTGCGATGCCGCAGATGCGGGCATGTTGCGCAGAAGCATTCTGCAGAAGGGGATAAGGGTGCACAGGTGTGGTAGTTGGGGATGTTAGTGGTTTCTGCAGAAGCGTATTTTTCCTCACATAAGCAAGCTCACAGGAGCTGGATTTGGGTCGCAGGTGCGGAAGACCTGGGCAGAACATATAAATACGAGGTTTTGCGATTTTTCACCATTTCTAACAGTTTGGGCTCGGATTTTAGGGATTTTGGGAGGGCTTTTCAATGGGAATTCTTGAGGTAAGATCCTTGTGTCCATTTTTCTTCAATGATTACGTTTTACCACTCATTTTACACCTAGTTGGTGAGTTTTTGAGGTGAAATTTTGGGGTTTGAGGCTAGGGATTTGGAGAGTTAAGTTTTGGGTTTTGAATGGACATTTGAGGTCGGATTTTGATAAATTTGGTATGGTTAGACTCGTGAGTGAATGGGCTTTCGGGTTTTGTGACTTTTTTGAGACGTGGGCCCAGGGACCGGTTTCGATCCAATTTTAGATTTTGTCTTATAATTTTGTGTTTTTCTTGTAGAATTGATTCCTTTAGCCCGTATTGATTGTATTGTACTACTTGTGGCTAGATTTTGGATGTTTTGAGGCCGATTCCCGAGACAAAGGCATATTAGAGTGAGTTTTGCTCGAATTGAGGTAGGTAACAGTTTTAAATCTGGTTCTGAGGGTATGAAACCCCGGATTTTGTATTATAAGATTGTTTTGGAGGTGACGGGCGTGTGGGCGTACAACGTGGGATTTGGCACTTGGTCCATTCCGTGAAACTGAAAAGTTGAATAAACTTGTTGTTAGCTATATTCTCTTCACGTGTTATAGAAATTTGACTGTGAATCATGTTACAAACCATGCTTCGGGTATGTGTTAGTACTACTGGGACCCACAGAGGCGTGTTACAGGTCGAATTACATGCTAAATGCTATTTGTACGCAGTCTCAGTTTTTATTTGCA
Organism: Nicotiana undulata; assembly: GCA_005239495.1. Lineage (NCBI taxonomy): Eukaryota > Viridiplantae > Streptophyta > Magnoliopsida > Solanales > Solanaceae > Nicotiana > Nicotiana undulata. Next base: position 95,893 of record ML241580.1, on the reverse strand, counting down.
TATCATATCTCAGTCTCTACTATTCTTGTTGATACATCATATTATTGTTGTTTGGGATGATTTTCTTGATTTCTGAGAGCCCGAGAGACTGGAGAGATTGATGACTGAGTGAGGCCGAGGGCCTGATTGTGATGATATTTATGGGATCGGGATTCACGCCACAACATGTTTCATTGATATATGCCATGATTGGATTGATATAGCGCTTGGGCTGAAGGAGCCCTTCCGGAGTCTGTACACACCCCAGTGAGTGTACGTACCTACTAAGTGCGAGTGCCGAGTTTTGAGTGACTGTGAGGAATGAGTGGCTGTGAGGAATGAGTGATTGTGAGGTTGGAGTGAATGGGAGGACTGAGCGGTTGTTGCCCTTGTATATGGTTTAATTGTTGTTGCACATAGTTTCCATATATTACTTTTTTGGAAAACTTCTAAAAGATACTTTTATCAGGGTTTGGCACGAATAAACTGATTTGACTTAATTTGCTAGATTTGAAAGCACATCTACTTTCCTTGTCGAGACTACTTAAAATTAAATTATAAATGTGTAGCTCGTCATTATCTTTCAATTCCTTATTTATTATTGTTACTTAGTGAGTTGGTTGTACTTACGCTACATTCTTCACTTCATGTGCAGATCTAGGAGTTTTTGGACGCGGAGAGTGTTGGTATTTCGCGTAACTGACCGTTGGAGATATCGAGGTAGCTACTTGGCATTGGCAGTCCTTGTTTCTCCTTACTTATTCTGTTTTTCATTGTATTTGGCTCCAAACTATTATAGTCGTTTCATTTCTAGATTTATTATGTATAGATGCTCATGGCTTAGTGACACTCCGATATTTGGAGGTATTTTCTGCACTTATGATTTGGGTTTTACCCTTGTTTATGAAAACTCAACTTATTTTAAATACCTTGATTTACTTTTCTGTTATATATTGGAAGTACTTTGAAAATGTCGGTTTGCCTAGTACCATAGATAGGCGCCATCATGACAGGTTAGGATTTGGGTTGTGACAAGTTGGTATCAGAGCCTAGGTTATACAAGATTAGAATTCATCGTCTCTGAGATATCAAGTGATGTTTTTGTCAAGGGGAGTATAGCACGCATTGCACTCTTTTTCCTTTAGCTAAGGTTTTATCCCATTGGGTTTTTCTGGCAAGGTTTTCTAATGAGGCAGCAAATAATGCGTATTACATGATATGTGTACTTTTTTTCTTCACTACCCATAAGGTTTTAACGAGGCACATTATCTATGGACATCCAAGGGGGAGTGTTATGAAGCATTAGATTATGTTGGATGTTTATAACTCCTATAACACCCACTACTCTTCTCCATTATCTTCATAACTCCCACTACTCCAATACTTATGGTCGTAACTCTCATACCTCCATAATCTCCCCTATGATCTTCCTGCATGATCTCAAATACTTAATGTCATGTTTATGGTATTCTTTTGTATACCTATATGTAATATTATAAATAGTGGATGAGAAGTGACATTGTACATACTTGAATACATGGAAGAAATAAGAATCTCTCCTCTCTTGCTCCCTACATTCTTATATATTTTCTTGTTTTATATTATTACTTTGAACTAAGTTTCTTAACAATCCCTACTTTTCTGGAACCAGCCCATAAAAAAAAGCACTTATTGCACTTTTCTTTTTTAAAACAATTAGAGTTGTTCTGTAACTAGAGTTGCACTTGTTCGTCCAACTTGTTCAATGAGCTAAGAGTCTTTTTGAAAAGTTCTAGAGAAAGTACTGAAACTCCCTATTCATTTTTGTTCGATTGCACGACACACAGTTGTTAAAAACATTATTCAAAAGCCCTAAGTTCGTGCAAGCTAGTCCTACCATGCTAAGGTTATACTAATCCTTTTATCGTCATACTAGATGGCATGTGCCCGTTAAAAATGAGACTAATTGTTTAGTAGGATTACCAAAAAAAAAAAAAACTACCTAAATAAATATTAACATAACACGCATCATACCATGTCCATTCACTTGTGTGAAAAAGTTGTATAACTACATTCTCGGGCTTGCTTCCAATGAGAATAACAAAAGTATTAACTGTAGAAAGGAGCTGCGCAGACAGTTTGAGCAGTTTCGTCAGGGTGATATGTTTGTGACTTAGTATGAGCTGCAATTCTCAGAGTTAGCATGTCATGCTATCTGGTTGGTTCCTACAGATAGAGAGAGGATTATGAGGTTTATATATGGCCTCACTTTCCAGCTTCGATTGCTTATGACCAGAGAGACAGTGTATGGTGCTACTTTTGATGAGGTTGTCGACATTGTTTGACAGATTGAGATGGTTCGTAGTCAGGAGATGGTTGAGATGGAGTCCTAGAGGCCTCGTGGACATGGTGGATTCGGTGGTGCTCCTCGTGGGGGTCAGTTCCATCACGGTAGAGGTTGTCCATTCAGGCATGCTCAGTCAGCTTGACCAGTTCACCGTGGTGCATCATCAGGCCATGGTTCTCACATTTCTCATCAGGGCCACTCATCACTTGGTGTCCTTCCAGCCCAAATTTCGTTCTGTGCTCCATCAGTTCATGGCTCCTCCATGCCAGGTTCTTCTACCAGTTATCCCGGTGCTAACCCTTCAGTCCCTATCCTCTACACCAGTTTGAGTGTGGGGAGTTTGGGCATATGTGGAAGTAGTGTCCTCGCCATCATGGGGGTCTGCCTTATTAGAAGAGTCAGCCATAGACTTCAGTACCAATTACTTCACCACCCGCCCAGCCAGCTAAGGGTGGAGGTCAGTCAGCTAGCTGTCGCCCTAGAGAGCGAGGTTGATCGGGCGGTGGTCAGGCCCGTTTCTATGCACTTCGAGCTAGACCAAATGATATTTCTTCAAATGTCGTGATTACAGGTATTGTCTAAGTTTTTCACAGAGATGCCTATGTATTATTTGACCCTGGTTCCACGTATTCATATGTTTTCTCATATTTTGCTCATTTTCTGGATATGCCCCGTGAGTCATTAGTTTTATCTGTTCATGTATATAGTCATGGGGGCGATCCTATTGTTGTGGACTGCGTATATCGGTCATGTGTGGTGACTATTAGGGTTCTGGTGACCCGAGTAGACCTTTTTCTACTCAGTATGGTTGACTTTGATCTTATATTGGATATGGATTGGTTATCTCCATATCATGCGGTTCTAGATTGTCACGGTAAGACCGTGATGTTGGCGATGCCTGCATTTTCGAGGGTTGAGTGGAGCAGTTATATAGATTATGTACCAAGTAGGGTGATTTTATATCTGAAAGCTTAGTGTATGGTTGAGAAGGGTTGCCTATCTTATTTGGCTTTTGTGATGGATGTTAGTGTAGAGACTCCTACCATTGATTCAGTTCCGTGGAACATGATTTTCTGGATGTGTTTCCTACAGACTTGCCGAGCATGCCACCTGACAGGGATATTGACTTTGGTATTGATTTGGTGCCGATCACTCAGCCCATTTCTATTCCACCATATCGTATGGCACTGGCAGAGTTGATGGAGTTGAAAGAACAACTTCAGGAACTCCTTGATAAGGGGTTTATTCGGCCTAGTGTGTCACCCTGGGGTGCACCTGTTCTATTTGTGAAGAAGAAGGATGGTTCCATGAGGATGTGCATTGGTTACAGGAAGTTGAACAAGGTCACAGTCAAGAACAAGTATCCTTTGCCTCGCATTGATGATTTATTTGACCAGCTTCAGGGAGCGAGGGTGTTCTCCTAGATTGATTTGAGGTCCAGGTATCATCAGCTGAAGATTCGGGATTCAGATATTCTTAAGACGGTGTTCAGGACCCGTTTTGGACATTATGAGTTCTTGGTGATGTATTTTGCGTTGACCAATGCCCCAATAGCGTTCATGCATTTGATGAACAATGTATTCCATCCCTATTTGGACTCTTTCATTATTGTATTCATTGATGACATCCTGGTGTATTCTCGTAGCCAAGAGGAGCATGCTCAGCATTTGAGGATTGTATTACAGAGATTAAGGGAGTAGAAGCTTTATGCAAAGTTCTCCAAGTGTGAGTTTTGGCTTGGTTCAGTGGCGTTCTTGGGACACGTGGTGTCCAGTGAGGGTATTCAGGTGGATCCGTAGAAGATAGAGGCGGTACAGAGTTGGCCTAGACCGTCCTCAGCCACGGATATTAGGAGGTTTCTTGGTTTGGCGGGTTATTACCATCGTTTTGTGGAGGGATTTTCATCTATTGCATCGCCTTTGACCAAATTGATTCAAAAGGGGCGCTCCATTCTGGTGGTCGGATGATTGTGAGGAGAGCTTTCAGAAACTCAAAACTGCCTTGACCAAAGCTCCGGTGTTAGTTCTACCATCAGATTCAGGTTCTTACACCGTGTATTCTAATGCCTTGAGGATAGGCATTAGATGTTTTCTAATGCAAGACGGAGGGTGATTGCCTATGCCTAGTTCCATTGAAGACCCATGAGAAGAACTATCATGTCCATGATCTTGAGTTAGCGGCCATTGTTCACGCCTTGAAGATTATTATTTATATGGGGTTTGTTGGGAGATTTATACTGATCACCAGAGTTTGCAACATCTGTTTAAGCAGAAGGATCTTAATTTGCGTTAGCGGAGATGGTTGGAGATTCTTAAGGACTATGATATCACTATTTTGTACCATCTGGGAAAGGCCAATGTTGTGGCCGATGCTTTGAGTCGCCGTGCGGAGAGTTTGGGGAGTTTAGCATATCTTCCGGCAGTAGAGAGACCCTTGGCATTGGATGTTCAGACCTTAGCGGGCCATCTTGTGAGATTGGATATTTCAAAGCTGATTCGGGTATCGGCTTGTGTGGTCTCTAGGTCTTCTCTTTATGACCGTATCTAGGAGCGTCGGTATGATGACCCCCACCTGCCCGTTCTTCAGGACAGGGTCTGACGAGGTGATGTTAGGTATGTGACTATTTATGATGAAGACGTGTTGAGGATGCAGGGCCGGATATGTGTGCCTAATGTAGATGGGCTTCGGGAGTTGATTCTTGAGGAGGCCCACAGCTCGCGGTATTCCATCTATTTGGGTGCCGCGAAGATGTACCAGGATTTGAGACAGCTCTATTGGTGGAGACCGATGAAGAAGGATATAATTGGGTTTGTAGCTCGGTGTCTCAACTGTCAGTAGCCTAAGTATGAGTATCAGAGACCAGGTGGCTTACTTCAGAGATTAGAGATCCCGGAGTGGAAGTGGGAGCGGATCACCAAGGGCTTTGTAGTTGGGCTCCCACGGACTTCAAGGAAGTTTGATGCTATTTGGGTTATTGTGGATCGGCTGACCAAGTCCGCCACTTCATTGGTACTATTCACACTTCAAAGCGGTTGGCTGAGATTTATATTCAAGAGATTGTTCGCCTGCATGGTGTCCGAGTTTCCATCATTTAAGATAGAGGTACTCAGTTCACATAGAAGTTTTGGAGGGCCATCCAGCGAGAGTTGGGTACTCAGGTTGAGTTGAGCACAACTTTTCACCCTTTGACGGACGGATAATCCGAGCGCACTATTCAGATATTGGAGGACATGTTGCGCGCTTGTGTCATTGACTTTGGGTGTTCATGGGACCAGTTTCTGTCGCTCGCGGAGTTTGCATATAACAACAGTTATCAGTCGAGTATTCAGATGGCTCTATACGAGGCTTTGTATGGGAGGAGGTGTAGATCTCTAGTAGGATGGTTTGAGCCATGTGAGGTTAGGCTCTTGGGGACAAACTTGGTCTAGGATGCAATAGATAAGGTGAAATTTATTCAGGAGCGGCTTCGCACGCCGCAGTCTAGGCATAAGAGCTATGCGGACAAGAAGGTCTGTGATATGTCTTTTATCGTTGGGGAGAAGGTTTTGCTGAAGGTATCACCCATGAAGGGTGTTATGAGGTTTGGGAAGAGGGGCAAGTTGAGCCCCCGGTTCATTGGGACTTTTGAGGTGCTTCAGAGAATAGGGGGTTGGCTTATAAGCTCGCCTTGCCACCCAGTTTGTCGAGTGTGCACCCGGTATTTCATGTTTCCATGCTCCAAAAGTATGTTGGTGATCTGTCTCATGTCTTGGACTTCAGCACGGTTCAGTTGGAGGGTGATATGACTTATGATGTGGAGCCGGTGGTCATTTTAGATCGGCAGGTTCGAAAGTTGAGGTCAAAGGACATAACTTCAGTGAAGGTGCAGTGGAGAGGCCAGCCTGTGAAGGAGGCCACCTGGGAGACCGAGTGAGAGATGCGAAGTAGATATCAACACCTATTTGAGACTCCAGGTATGTTTCTAGACCCATTCGAGGACGAATATTTTTTTAAGAGGGGGACGATGTAATGACCCGGCCGGTCGTTATGAGAGTTATAGCCCCGTTTACCCCACTTCTGTTTATTTTGTGCTTTACAGTTGTATTGTATTGTATCGGGTTGGTTGGTTCGGGTCCGGAGTGGTTTCGGAGTGGAATGAGACACTTAGTCTCCTATTTAGAAGCTTAAGTTGGAAAAGTTAACCAGATGTTGACTTATGTGTAAATGATCTCGGATTTGGATTTTGATGATTCCATTAGCTCCGTTAGGTGATTTTGAACTTAGGAGCGCGTCCGAAATGTAATTTGGAGGTTCGTGGTAGAATTAGGCTTGAATTGGCGAAAGTTGGAAATTTGGCAATTTTGGTTGGTTGTGAAAATTTTGATATCGGGGTCGGAATGGAATTACGGAAGTTGGAGTAGGTTTGTAGTGTCATTTTTGACGTGTGTGTAAAATTTGAGGTCATTCGGACGTGGTTTGGTAGGTTTCGGCGTCGTTTGCGGAATTTGGAAGCTTAGAAGTTCTTTGGCTTGGATTTGAGGGTAATTTGGTGTTTCGATGTTGTTTTGAGTGTTTCGAAGGTTCGACTAAGTTTTTATGTTGATATATGACTTATTGGTATGGTTGTTTGAGGTCCCGGGGGCATCAGGTGTGTTTCGAGTGGTTATCAAATCGATTTTGGACTTGGGGAGATAGCTGATTCTGCTGGTGTTTTCCGCACTTGCGGATTGGTAGCCGCAGGTGCGAGGCCGCATGTGCGTTTTGGTGGTCGCATGTGCGGGAAATGTTGAGGTGGTCTAGATCAGCTGGTGTGTAGGAGTGGTCGCATCTGCGAGCCCGCAGGTGCGAGACCTTGGACGCAGATGCGAGACCTGGGGCGCAGATGCGGAAAGGCGAAGTTTGGACAGTTCCGCAGAAGCGAAATAGATGCACAAGTGTGAAACCTGGGGTGCAGGTCCGGAATAAATGAGTTAAGTTATTTTCCGCAGGTGTGTATGATTTTGCGCAGAAGCAAGACCGCAGGTGTGAAATGCCTGGGCAGAAACTATAAATAGAACACTTAGCTAATTTTGGTTCATTTCCACCATTTTCAAGTCGGGTTTTGGAGCTTTTGGAGTTAATTTGAAGGGAGATTCAAGGGTTTTCAGTGAGGTAAGTCACTTGAGCTCTAATACTCCTATATATGGTGTTTTCCCATTATTTTATCACCTAATTAGTGGAATTCAGGGGTGAAAATAGGGGGTTAGGGCTTGGGATTTTCGAGAGTTTGATTTAAAGATTTGAGGGACCAAATGATGTCGTATTCTGATAAATTTCGTATGTATGGACTCGTGAGTGGATGGGCTTTCATGTTTTGTAAGTTTTGTTGAATTTTGAGACGTGGGCTCAGGGGCCGAGTTTGAGCCACTTTCGGGTTTTGAGTCTATTTTGGTAGTTTTTCTTGTGGAATTCATTCCTTTAGAATATATTGATGGTATTGTACTGGTTGTGAATAGATTCAAAGCATTTGGAGTCCGAATCAAGGGGCTAGAGCATCGCAGAGTAGAGACTTGATCAGTTTGAGGTAAGTAACGGTTGTAAATCTGGTCCTGAGGGTATGAAACCCCGGATTTTTGTGTCATTTTACTATTTGGAGGTGGCGCACATGCTAGGTGACGGGCGTGTGGGCGTGCACCGATGGGGATTGTGACTTGGTCCGTCCCGTATCAACTATAAAGTTGAATATTTTGTTGAAACTACATGCTTCTTACGTGTTTTAGAAAGAAATTCTGAAAATCAGGCTGGATGCCATGTTTAGGCCTTATGCCAGTGTTGTTTGGACCCTTAGAAGTCTTTTCTTGCTGTCCTCTCGTTGTTTTTGATTGAAAATCTATACCAAGACATATTTATACATATTTACTTCATAGCTCAGCCTCTATTACTCTATTCTAATGCATCATATAGATGTTGTTTGGGCTGAATACTTTGATTTCTGAGAGCCCGAGAGGTTGGAGAGGTTGGAGACTGAGTGAGGCCGAGGGCCTGATTTGTGAGGATATTTATGGGATCGGGTTGCACGTCGTAACATGTTTCATTGATTCTTCCATGATGGGAATTGATATAGCGCTTGGGCTAAAGGAGCCCCTCCGGAGTCTGACACACTCCTAGTGAGCGCAGGTACATACTGAGTGCGAGTGTCGAGTGCCGAGTGATTGGAAGGCATGAGTGACTGTGAGGCATGAGTGATGTTTGCCCGATGGGCTGTATATGAGGATGTTTGCCTGAGGTGCTGTATATGAGTTATGTTTGCCCGAGGGGCTGTATATGATTTCATCATTTGTGCTCACATATGCATTGATCTTTTGTTTGAAAACTGTTGAAAGATAGTTTAAATAAATTTACTGGAACATGATTTAAACGAGCTGATTTGACTTAAACTCTAATTTTTAAGCATGTCGTATTTTACTAAATTTTGTGATATGAACTATACTTGCATTTTTGCTTGTCACTACTGCTCAGTCTTTATTTACTGATGTTACTTAATGAGTTAGCGTACTCACGTTACCCCCTGCACCTTGTGTGCAGATCCAAGTATTTTTGGACACGGTAGCGGTTGTTGATTATTCCAGACGCGGTCCATCGAAGATAGCAAGGTAGCTGTCTGGCGATTGCAGCCTTGCTTTTCTCCCTTTTTATCTTCCCTTATTTGTATTTGGTTGTTTTACAGACAATGGTAGTCTTGATATTGTCAGACAATTGTAGTAGTTGATCATGACTAGTGACACTCCGATATAAGGCTTTCTTTTCCGCACTTTTATTTTTAGTTGAACTCTTTTGCGAAGGTTATATTATGAGTAGCTTTGAATTTATCTTTTGAAATGAAAATATCAATGTATTTTGGTAATGTGTTGGCTGGCCTAGTACCACAATAGGCGCCATCACAATAAGGTTAGTTTGGATTCGTGACAAAAAACCGAAATATGCAAGGATAAAAATTATGCCTTAAACAACCTACTATAATATTCATATGCTCTGTTGCATATTAGATGACCTATTTGAATCAATACAATGTTTTCAATAATTAAAACTTTACTGCTAAGGCACTTATTGCATATGCAGTAGAACAATCTAGAGTTTAGTTAGTTTAGAGGACAAAAAGGCAAGAAGTCTATCCTAAAACATCAACAAGAACGAAGAGGAGGAAAGAAAAGATTCAGACACAGTAGATCTATTGAAATACATCCATCAAAGGCATGTTTTAAAGCAGACAACTACTTTGTTATATAAGATCTCTCCTAAGTAATCTATAGCTAGGCAGTGAACAAAAAGATTTTATAGACGTAGAGGTGAACTTATCTATTATTTTATAAAACAGAAGCCTGGAAATGATAAGTTAGTTAAGAACCTCTGCAGTTTGACTTAGGATTCCTCTTGAGACACCCCAACCTAAGGTTTTGAATTTTATTGAAATAACTGAAGAGATCTTCTGTAGCCGAACAATTTATTCCTTTACACTAAACCACTTATTCCTTAATATTACTGCAGCTTTGGCCTAGTGAAATATATTACATGATGGGAACATAATTATGTCAGAATTTTGTGAGTCTACTCTACCTAATGGTTTATTAATTTGCTAGTAAAACTTCTCTATCTACTATCATAAATAAATTTAAGTATTCAAAAATTGCATGAAACTTGGAAAATATGACTTCCACATCGGAAAGGGATTAGACTTATAATATATCAAATAGCTATACTGAACCACTCCATTTTAATTGACAGCAGACACAACAAGTGGTTTGTGCTATGTTAAGGGAATAAAGGAGAAAGAGCGTAACGAGCGGAATGGTTGTTTTGAGCATTTGTACTTCGCTCGGCAGTTTGAGGGAACGAATATCTCCGCACGAGCTATTATGACTTGTGTGAAACGTCGATTTTGTTTTCAAGTTATTCATAATTGATTTGGAAGAATGAACTTCAAGATTGAAGCTTTAAGTTGGAAGAGTTGACCAAGTTTGACTTTTAGCATACGCCCTCGGATTGGAGCTTTCATAGTTCCATTAGGTCCGGATGGTGATTTGGGACTCGGGAGTATGCCTAGATTTGAATTTGGATATTTCTAGAAGGATTCAACACTAATTGACAAAAGTTAGAAATTTGAAGGTTTGAAAAGTTCATACGTTTGACCGGAAGTTGACTTTAAAGATATCGGATTTGGATTGTAGTTCCGGGAATCAGAATAGCTTCATTATTTCATATGGAATTTGTCCGCAAAATTTGACGTCATTTGGATTTTATTTGATACGGTTTGGACGCTTGGTTGCGATTCTATAAGTTCTTGAAGTTTATTATGATCTTCATCCGTTTTGGCGTCTCATTTGTGCCTTAAGAGGCTATTCTGACCTTTTGATCGTGCGAGCGAGTTAGTGTTGTGGTCATGGACTGGTGTCGGTGGTTGGTTTGGAGCCTCGGGGGCTCGGGGTGAGTTTCAGATTGATTTCAGAATAATTTATTTTATGATATTTGAGTGCTGGTACAGGTGTCATCGCATTTTGTGATATTTTTGTCGCAATTGCGACTATCGCATTTGCGAATTCTACCTTGCATTTGCGAACCTGGGCTGCAGGGGAAGGGACTCACATTTTGCGAAAGAATGTTGCTTTTGCGAAGCCTGTTGAGTTCACATTTGCGTAATCTGTACCGCATTTGCGATAAAGTCCTGGGCTGGGTAGGTTCGCTTTAGCGACGAACTATAAGCTTTTGCGATAGACCATTGTTTGCATTTGCGACCTTTTTAATCGCATTTGAGAAGGCAGCAGAAATTTTCAAGCTTCGCTTTTGTCACGGCCAAACCGATGGGCCGCGACGGGTGCCCGAATACTACATGTCGAACATCAATAAGCATGATTTTAAGATATAAACATGAATAACATACGTGAGGGAAGCCTGTCCAAAAGATATATATATATATATATATACATATACATGCGGAATACAGCGGGGTGAGTAGGCAAGGTTGTTATAGACAACTATATACCCAAAACTGGAAGGCGTGCATACTATCCGACTATACATAACTGTCTACAGACCTCTAATAGAAATATAATTGTACAAAGACAGGACTGTGCCACGTCATACCCATATATGTATACAAGCATATCGTACCAAAATTAAAAGCAACTCTGAATCAAGTGGAGCACGCCAACTCTCGTTGATCAAGGATCCTAACAAGTGGGACCGCCAGCTTGCCTACCTGCACCTGCGGGCATGAAACGCAGGCCCCGGAAAATAGGGCGTCAGTAGGAATAATGTACTGAGTATGTATGGCATGAAAATTAGTGCATAAAAGACATAGATCAAACATGGAATAAAGAAATCCACCTGTAAGTCTAGATAACTTTGTAAATTTTGAAACATTTATAGTGTCATGCACGTGCATATAAATGTCGTGTCATGCATAGGTATAGGTGTACATAACATCATCAAGCCTCTGAGGGCATCCCATCATATCGTCTCGGCCATTGTGGGAAACATCATCAACACATACCAATTGATCAGGCGGTGGTGGTATATAACGCCGTAACCTTTTCTCACATCCCATATACATATATTATACATATATACGCATATATAACGTCATTTGATCATGGGTCAATGTAAATGAATGCAATGCATGAAAAGTACGTCAATAAAATCTTTCGGAGTGTCATAAGACCATTATTCCTCTGATTAATATTATGAAATAGACTTTATCAACTTACGTATTTTCTGAGACCCATGAACAGACGATACAATAATAAAACTTATGTGAAAACAAGAATATACGCATATCTAGCATTTCTATGAATAGAGTAATTTATGAAAGTTGTGCATTTGCCCGTTTCATTTGTATCGTATAGATCATGTCAAAAAGAAAGAACGGATAGCCTTAACATCCCTGAGCCGATTCTCTTGACAATCCTCTAACACATGTTAATTGCGGCAAAACACCAAAAAATTTATATAAAAATCCTGAAGCAATAACGTTGCTTATGCAAAGATCATCTTGGCTGAACATTTTCCTTAAGTAACTTATAAAATAAAAGGCTTGAATGAAGTTCTTTAGAACAAAAACGTTACTGATGTTATGGAATGATTTGTTGGAATGCTTCCATAAGATATTATAGTGTTATCCTCATTTGTTTAGGTGGCCTACATAATTAATGCTTGATGTCACATTTCTTTCAAAGTGTGACACCTTGCTCTTTTATTATTAATTACCTAATAATTAATCAATTATTTACATAATTAAGAATTATCTCAAATTACTTAAAATACTATTCACTTATACTACACTTTATGTACCCTACTATCATAGCCATGAGGTATCTTGTATGGCACTAATCTATAAATAACGGGTATTATGGCTCGACCGTATTTTATCCCAAACCGTCAACCTTCAACGAAACTTATTTTTTTATTAGTTTACCATTTAACATTAACGACACTTACTTATTGCTTATTATAAATATCATAAATGCTTTTAACATCGAGACAATCTCATCCCCGTTCTACATCGATTAACTTACAACAAAACCTTTACGTACGAACCCCTTAGAAACATTCGTCCTAATGTTTAATTCCCTGGGATCTATATAAATCTTTGACAGGGTCGCCTTTGTAACAATACCATTACCAACTTTTCCTGTAGAAACTCAATATTTCAACGCCACATAGGACTACAATCAACGATAATGATAGTGGCCTCACTCGACCAATGAAAATAGCTAACACGATAATCCGTACACGTACCTTAAGGTTGTGATGTCTCAGTCGGACCCTTCTCTAGAAGAGGAAATAAGTGAGGATATTTATAATTCATGTCTTCTTCGGCCTCCCAAGTCATTTCTTCTGCATTTTTGTTTCTCCAAAGTACTTTCACCGAAGCTACATTTTAGTTCTCAATCTCCGAACCCGACTGTCTAATATAGCAATGGGAGTTTCTTCATATGATAGTTGCTCTGTGACCTGAACGTCGTCAACTGATATGATTCTGGAAGGATCTCCGATACATTTAAGGAGCATAGACACATGAAATACTGGATGTACAGACTCCAAGTCGAAGGAAAATCTAACTCATATGCTACCTGGACTACCTTGCGCATGATCTTATATGGTCCAATGTACCGAGGGATAAGTTTTCCTTTCTTACCAAACCTCATGACACCTTTCATCGGTGATACCTTTAGGAATACCCAATCGTCAACCTAAAACTCCAAGCCTCACCGTCGATTATCTGCATAAGGCTTCTGACGAATTGAGATGTTAATAGCCTTTCTTGTATCAACTTAATTTTCTCGATTTTCTGTTGTACCAATTCTGGTCCTACTAACGTAGTTTCCTCAACATCGAACCACCCTATAAGTACACTTACGTCCGTAAAGAGCTTCGTATGGAGCGATCTGAATCTTGGAATGATAGCTATTATTATATGCGAACCCAATAAGCGGCAGATGATCATCCCAGCTACCCTTGAAGTCTATCAATCAAGCTCGTAACATATCCTCAAGTGTCTGAATAATACGCTCAGCATGTCCGTCTATCTGGGAATGAAATGTTGTACTAAGACTTACCTGAGTCCCCAATCCTCTTTGGAAGAACCTCTAGAAGTTAGCTGTAAATTGAGCTCCTCTATCCGAGATAATAGATACAGGGACACCATGTAGTCGTACTATCTCCTTAATATAAATTCTTGCATACTACTCTGTGGCATATGTAGTCCTAACGGGCAGAAAATGGGCTAACTTTGTAAGCCTTTCAATAATCACCCATATAGAATCAAACTTACACTCGGTACGAGGTAAGCCTACGATGAAATCCATATTAATTATTTCCCATTTCCAAGTCGGAATCTCCATAGCCTGCAATAATTCACTGGGCTTTTGATGCTCAATCTTAACCTGCTGACAGTTAGGGCACTGAGCAACAAACTCCGCTATATCCTTTTTCATTCCGTCCCACTAATATACCTCTTTGATATCATGATACATCTTTGTTTCTCCTGGATGGATAAAATAAAGAGAATAGTGAGTTTCTCCCATAACTTGCTGACGCAGCCCTGCAACATTAGGGACACATAATCATCCTTGATATCTGAGGAACCCATCTTCTGAAATCTGAAACGGTGTCTTCTCCTTCTGAGGGGTGGTATCCCTATAATGAACTAACACAGGATCCTCGTACTGGCGTTCCTTCAGTTCGGTTACTAACGAGGATGTTGTCGTATCCTGAATAGTAATTCCAATATCACCTGAGTCCAGCAACCGAACTCCAAGACTAGCTAGTTGATGAACCTCATGGGCTATTCCCCTCTTCTCTGGCTGTAAATATGACAGGCTACCCATAGATCTACGGCTGAGGGCGTCAGCTACCACGTTTGCCTTCCCCAGATGGTATAAATATCAACGTCGTAATCTTTAAGTAGCTCCAACCATATCCTTTGACGTAAATTCAATTCCTTTTCCTTGAAGATATACTAGAGGCTCTAATGATCCGTACAGATATCAACATGAATGGCATATATGTAGTGCCTCCACATCTTTAGTGCATGAGTCACTGCGACTAACTCTAAATCGTTGGTCGCGTAATTCTTCTCGTGTTTTCTTAGTTCTCTAGAAGCATAAGCTACCACCTTACCATGCTACATCAGCACACAACCCAATCCAACTGCTGAAGCATCACAATAGATTACATAACCATCAGTCCCTTCTAGGAGCGTTAGAACCAGTGCAGAAGTCAATTTGTCCTTCAATGTCTGGAAAATCTGTTCGCAAGCATCTGTCCATGGAAACTTTGTTCCCTTCTGAGTCAACTTTGTCAAAGGTGTTGAAAGGGAAGAAAGTCCCTCTACAAATCTCTTGTAATAACCTGCCAGACCGAGAAAACAACGAACCTCTGTCGGTGTCATGGGTCTAGGCCAAGTCTTTACTGCTTCAATCTTTTGTGTATCAACCCGGATACCTTCACCCTAAATGATATGCCCAAGGAAAGCTACAGAGTTCAACCAGAATTCACATTTAGAGAATTTTGCATACAACTTCCCTTTTTGTAGAACTCTGAGCACAATACGCAAATGATCGGCATGCTCAGCCTCTGAACGAGAATACACCAATATATAATCGATAAATACAATTACGAATAGATCTAAAAAGGGCAAGAACACACGGTTTATCAAATCCATTAATATTGCTGGGGCATTGGTCAAACTGAACGACATAACATGAAACTCAAAGTGCCCGTATCTGGTCCTGAATGTTGTCTTCGGAATATCCTCCTCCTTAACCCTTACCTGATGGTACCCGGACCTCAAGTCTTTCTTTGAGAAACACTTGGCACCTTGCAACTGATCAAATAAATTATCAATCCTCGGGAGCAGGTACTTATTCTGGATCGTCACCTTATTCACTGTCTATAATCAATACACATTCGTAAGGAACCATCTTTCTTCCTCACAAATCACACAGGTGCTCTCCACGGTGATGTACTAGGTCTGATAAATCCTTTAGTTGTTATTTCAACTCTTTCAGCTCTGCAGGGGCCATTCTATAGGGAGGAATAGATATTGGATGAGTATATATAGTAGGTCAACAACAAACTCAAATTTCTCGCTTTGGCGGAAGACACGGAAGCTCATTGGGGAAAACAACGGGAAATTCATTAACCACAAGGATGGACTGAATGATTGGTGACTCTACTTCCACATCCCGAACCCAAACTAAGTGATAAATATAGCCCTTTCTAATCATTTCCTTGACTTGAGATAGGAAATAAATCTTCCTCTTGCCGATGTCGTATTACCTTTCCATTCCAAAACAGGCTCCCCTGGAAATTGAAATCGGACTATCTTTGACCTATAATCAACGTTGGCATGACAAGCAGCCAACCAATCCATACCCATTATAACATTAAATTCTACCATATCTAACTCGATTAGGTCCTCTACGGTGGATCGTTTATGAACCACTATTATACAACCCCTATATACTCGTTTAGCTACCAATGAGTCCCCAACAGGTGTAGACACCTCAAAAGGTTTAACAAATTCAGTTTCTATTCCAAACTTACTGGCAACCAACGGAGTAACATATGATAAGGTGGAACCTAGGTTAATCAGTGCATATACATCATATGAGGAGACTGATAATATACCTGTCACAACATCAGGCGATGACTCTTGATCCTATCGTCCTGCCAACGCATAAATGCGGTTCTGAGGAACGCTCGAGCTAGATGCTCCGCCTCTGCCTCTACCACGACTCATTAGTGCTTGTGAACCTTTCCCAGGGGGGCGTACTGATGATAACGAACCTGCTACAGATTCTGTTGGCTGAGATATGCTTGCATCACCTCTCGTTGGATAATCCCTCATAAGTGTCCCAGATAACCACAAGTATAACAAACACCCAATATTATACGACACTTCCCGGTATGCCTCTTACCACACTTAGCACATCGTAGCAAGGGTGGCCTCATCTTACTTGACTCACCCCTATATTGAGAACCTGAGGCCCTAAAATTCTGACCAGGCCCTGAATATGTGGAACGATCAAATCTCTTACCACTAAACTGAGGGGGCACGCTAGACGATGGCTAGGCTGGATACCTCGGGTATTGTGGTCTCTGACCACCTCGAAACTCACTAGAAGGACCCGAAGACCTCGTTCTCTTATTATGGGCCTTATCATGCTCACGATCCGTCCTCTGGTTCTGCTTACGCTCCACTGCACCCTAAGCGTATGCCTGAATATGAGAAATATCCATGTCTGGCTGAAGTGATACTAACATACAATCGTTAAGCAAGTGCGGCTCTAACCCCATCACGAACCGGTGAACCCGATCCTCCATCTTAGAAACAATAGTGGGAGCATACCTAGCAAACGAATCAAACTGAAGACTGTATTCTCTAACACTCATGTTACCCTACCAAAGGGTCAAGAACCTATCAACTCTGGCCCGTCTAAGATCTGGTGGTAGATAATGACGAAAACAAGCTTCTGTAAATTCCTGCCATACTGCTATAGGGGCATCCTCACCTCTGGACAATTCCCAAGACTCATACCAATTAACTGCAACATCTTACAGTCTATAGGAAGCTAGCTCCACTGACTAAGTCGCAGTGGTCTTCATTACCCTCAACGTCCTCTGCATTCTACAAATAAATACCTGAGGGTCCTCGTTTGGATCTACCCTAGTGAATGCTAGAGGGTTTAAATTAATGAAATCATGAACCCTCGCACTGACGGACCTATCTGCATGACCAATACCTACTTCCTGACGCCGAGCCTGTGCGGCTACTAATCGAGTTAATAGATGAATAACATCTCTCATCTTCTGACCCGGTGCATCCAGCTGAGGGGCTGAACGCACAGGGGCGGGCGCTGGAGCTGGTGCCCGTATGAGCTCTCCTGGAGAGGGCGGAGTGTGTAATGTCTGAGATGGAATCTGACTATGAGACTCTCCCCGAGCCCTGGTCACTCGTGGCGCTCGACTAGTAATCTCACCAGCCACGGATTTTCCTTTTTGGGCGGTTGTAGTCTTTATAGGCATCGCTGAAAATATAACATATCGTTAGGAACATGAATTCTTATATCGCACGATCTAAGATAAAAAGAGAGGATAACATCCTATATGTCCTATAGCCTCCTGTCTATAAGTGTGGTGCACAACACACCCATAAACAAGACTCTAGTATAGATGGTCTGTAGACAACCTTAGGACAGAATTGCTCTGATACCACTTTTGTCACGACCCAAACCAATGGTCCGCGACGGATGCTCGAATCCTACATGTGGAACATCCTTAAGCATGTGTTTAAGATATAAACATGAATAACATACGTGAGGGAAGCCTGTCCAAAAGATATATATACATATACATGCGGAATACAGTGGGCGCGAGCCGGCAAGGCTGCTATAGACAACTATATACCCAAAGCTGGAAGCCGAAAAGTCTGCATATTATCTGACTATACATAACTGTCTACAGACCTCTAATAGAAATACAACTGTACAAAGACGGGACTGTGCCACGTCATACCTATATATGTAGACAAGCATATCGTACCAAAATCAAAAGAAACTCTGGATCAAATGGAGCACGCCAACTCTCGTTGATCAAGGATCCTAAGAAGGGGACAGTCAGCTTGCCTACCTACACCTGCGGGCATGAAACGCATGCCCCAGGAAATAGGGCGTCAGTAGGAATAATGTACTGAGTATGTATGGCATGAAAATTAGTGCATAAAAGACATAGATGAAACATGGAATAAAGAAATCCACATGTAAGTCTGGATAACTTTGTAAATTTCGAAATATTTATAGTGTCATGCACGTGCATATAAATGTCGTGTCATGCATAGGTATAGGTGTACATAATATTATCAAGTCTGAGGGCATCCCATCATATCTCTCGGCCATTGTGGGCAACATCAACATATACCAACTGATCAAGTGGTGGTGCGTATATAACGTTGTAACCTTTATCAATATCCCATATACATATATTATACATATATACACATATATAACGCCATCTGGTCATGGGTCAATGTAAATGAACGCAATGCATGATAAGTACGTCAATAAAATCTTCCGGAGTGTCATAAGACCATTATGCCTCTGATTAATATCATGAAATAGACTTCATCAACTTACGTATTTTCTGAGACCCATGAACAGACGATAGAATAATAATACTTATGGAAAACAAGAATATACGCATCTCTAGAACTTCTATAAATAGAGTAATTTATGGAAGTTGTGCCTTTGTTCGTTTCGTTTGTGTCGTATAGATCATGACAAAAAGAAAAAAGGGATAGTCTAGCCTATTCTCTTAACAATCCTCTAACACACGTTAATTGTGACAAAACACAGAACAATTTATATAAAAAACATGAAGAAATAATGTTGCTTATGCAAAGATCATCTTGGCTGAACCTTTTCCTTAAGTAACTTATAAAATGAAAAGCTTGAATGAAGTTCTTTAGAACAAAAACGTTACTGATGTTATGGAAGGTTTCTTGGAATGCTTTCATAAGATATTATAGCGTTATCCTCATTTTTTAGGTGGCCTACATAATTAATGCTTGGTGTAACATTTCTTTCAAAGTGTGACACCTTGCTCTTTTATTACTTCATCATTAAAAGGAAAGGGGTTGCTTGCCACGTTGGGCGGTGGGGGAGATTAAATCTTATCCCATTTTTTAATTAATTAATCAACTACTCACGTAATTAAGAATTATCTCAAATTACTTTAAATACTACTCACTTATACTATACTTTATGTACCCTACTATCATAGTCATGGGGTACCTTGTATGACACTAGTCTATAAATAGCGGGTATTATGGTTCGGACCGTATTTTATCCCAAATCGACAACCTTCAATGAAACTTTTTTTTTATTCGTTTACCATTTAACCTTCACGACACTTACTTATCGCTTATTATAAATAGCATAAATATTTTTAACCTCGAGATAATCTCATCCCCGTTCTATGTCGATTAACTTACGACGAAACTTTTACGTATGAAATGCGGGATATAACAGCTTTTGCGATGAATTGTTCTTTTTTGCGGGGTTCTCATTTGCGAACCCCACGCCTCAAATGCGACATCTCCAGCCTGCATATAGCTGGGTAATTCCGAGACTTAGCTTCATTTTGTTATATTTTGAACCCAAGCTTCGTTGGGAGGCGATTTTGTGGAGGAATTTTCATACCTAACCTTTGGGTAAGTACCTCTAATCAATTTTTAATAATATTTATGATTATACATTAGAGTTAACATCAAATTCATGAGAATCCAGGGAATAATTTGGGGATTTTGTCCAAGTTTTTAAAAAAATGAAAATTTTGGGGTTTGAGAGTCGAATAGGACTCGAATTCGAAAATAAATCACGTATATGGACTCGGGGGCTTGTAACGACATGGCCGGTTATTTTTAGAGTTAGAGCCCCGATCCTCTATTAACTGCTTCCCCTACCTATTTCTACTATTGTGTCTTGCCGGGAGTGTTCGTTTTGGTTTTTGGAGTGAATTGAGACACTTAGTCTCTTAATTGGATGCTTAAGTTGGAAAATTCGACCGGATGTCGACATGTGCGTAACGACCTAGGCTTTGAATTTTGATGGTTCTGTTAGGTGATTTTGGACTTAGGAGCGCGTTTGGAATGTGATTTGGAGGTCCGTGATAGAATAAGGCTTGAATTGGCAAAAGTAGGAATTTTTGTGATTTTGGTCGGTAGTGAAAATTTTGATATCGGGTTCGGAATGGAATTCCAGAAGTTTGAGTAGGTTCGTAGTGTTATTTCTGACTTGTGTGTAAAATTTGAGGTCATTCGGACAAGATTTGATATATTTCGACATCATTTGTAGAATTAAGAAAATTCAAAGTTCATTAGGCTTGAATCCGTGTGAAATTGGTGTTTTGATGTTGTTTTATGTGTTTTGAAGGATCGGCTAAGTTTTTATGGTATTTTAGGATTGGTTGGTATATTTGGTTGAGGTCCTGGGGTCTCGGGTGAGTTTCGGGTGCTTAACAGATCATTTTTGAACTTTGGGAGTTGACCGATTTTCTGGTGTGTTGTTGTAGACAATTCCATCATCGCGTTCGCAAGGGAGGTATCACGTTCGCGTAGGCAATCTGAGAGGCCAACTAGGTTTGTTCTTTGCGTTCGTGACGTATTTCTCGCATTCGCAAAGATATGGGACACTACGGCTACACAATAGCGATAAGGACCTCGCGTTCGCGTAGAGTCAACGGTTAGATGGGTTCCAGGCATAATAACCTACGCGTTCCTGATGAGTGTCCCATATTCCCGTAAGGTCAGGCGAGTTGAGTTTCGATTGTGCAACCAGTGCATCGCGTTCACGATGAGTAATTTTAGGACTGAATCAGCTTGTGCTTCGCGAACGCGAGGCTTTGACTGCGTTCGCAAAGAAGGTTCATTTGAGAATTTAAAGTCAACAAACGAGGGTTTTTAGTTCATATCACAAAATTGTATTGGGAGCTCGGTAGAAGGAGAAATTTCAAGGGAATTTCATAGGAAGTTATTGGGTAATGATTCTTAACTCCCTTATGGTTATATCTCACTAATCTATGCTTGATTTCATCATTTAATTTCGGAATTTGGGTTGAAAATTGGAGAAAATTGAGAAAAGTTCTTAGGCCGAATTTTGGGGTTTTCATCGAGATTTTTATATCGGATTTGAGTAATTTGGTATGGTAAGACTTGTGAGTGAATGTGTGTTCTTATTTGGTAACTTTTACTCGATTCCGAGACGTGGGACCGGGGAAGCCTTTTGAGCAATTTTTCAATTTCTTGCTTTAACTTTGATACCGTTCATTAGATTAGTTTCTTGTAGTTATATTTATGTTATGTAATTGGTTTTGGCTAGATTTGGGCCATTCGAAGTCGGATATTCGTGGAAAGAGCATTATTTCGGGTTGATTTGAGCTTGGTTCGAGGTAAGTGGCTTGCCTAACCTTGTGTGGAGGAACTCCCCTTAGGATTGGTACCATTGTTGTTATATGAGCGCCGTGTACGTGAGGTGACGAGTACGTAGACGGGCTATTTGTTGTAAAACCCGATTTTCACTAAATAGTAATCTGTCTTTCCTCTAATTTGAACTTATTAGCTTGTGTTGCATTCTGGTAGACTAAGAAAGTATGCATATTTGCCTTAATTGTTTACTTAAACTACGTCCAACATGTTTAGTGGTTTTACATGCCTTCCTTAACTTGTACTTAGGATAAATATTAAGACTCTGTGCCATGATTATTGAATCTTGTTGTTTGGTTGCATATTTACTTTGGGACTACGAAGCGGTATTCCGGGAGATCTCCCTGTACTGCATATTTACTTTGGGTCTACGGAATAGTATCCCGAGAGATCCCATGTCTTGCATATTTACTTTGGGACTACGGAAAGGTATTCCGGGAGATCCTTCATGCACATTTACGTTTGGGACTACGAGAAGGTATCTTGAGATATCCCTTGTTGTATTGTTGTGTACTAAGTTGTTTTGTTTCCGTGATTTCTTCCTTGTTACATTTCAGTCTTTATTTATTGCGATATTTTATTCTTGCTTTGCCTTATGTTATATATATAATCTGGTAGGGTCCTGACCTGACATCGTCACTACTCTACCGAGGTTAGGCTTGACACTTACTGGGTACCATTGTGGTGAACTCACGCTCTTCCTACACATGTTCTTCGTGTGCAGATCCAGGTACATCCTACCCGTCTCATCATTAGTTTAGTCGTTGCAGCATACTGGAGACTTCAAGGTACATGTGCCCGCGCCCGCAGATCCTTGGAGTCCCCCTATATCCCTTATGTTGTTTTCCTTCCTTATTTCCTTTAGACACTATGCATAGAAAACAGTTAGACAAATTTCGTAGAGCTTGTGACTCGTGATTACCGGGTGGGAATACTGTTGATATTCGGGTGTTGGTGTTCTTGTACATGCCGAGCGGCATTGTTATCACTATATAGTATTTATTGCAGCTTAGTTGTAAATTTTCGCCTTACTTTCTGTTATTTCGAAATTATTAGGCTTATCTAATCGTAGCGACTAGGTGCCGTCACGATGTCTTACGAAGGGAGAAATGGGTCGTGACAGGGCTATATGTGGTCAAGACCAACCCTTGGA
Organism: Nicotiana undulata; assembly: GCA_005239495.1. Taxonomy (NCBI): domain Eukaryota; kingdom Viridiplantae; phylum Streptophyta; class Magnoliopsida; order Solanales; family Solanaceae; genus Nicotiana; species Nicotiana undulata. Next base: position 72,940 of record ML241580.1, on the reverse strand, counting down.
CCCATGTTTGGACCGGGCGAGCCCGGGAAACTCATCATTTGTACTACTAGACCCTGGGGTTATTGTAAATTTTCAGATAATTCTTCATTGTTTTCCTTTAAATCTCATTTGGATTGTTTTGACTGTTAGTTTGCTTACCTAGTGGTTCAAGTTAGGTGTCATCACGATTTGTGGATTTTGGGTTGTGACGAAGGGGCTATTAAGCAATTTCGGAAGTTTGACATTAAAAGGGGGTATTTTGTAAAATCTTGAGTCAAAATGATGTAGTATGTTCATCATAATGTAGTTCATAAGAATGATGAAACTGAAAACGAATGACTATCATCTAACGGTAATGGAGAATCATTAAAGGTAAATATGTTTTCCAGACATGGTGAAACTATCCCTGACAAAAGGTAAATTCATTCATGGATATCAAATAAAGGAAACCAAGTAATTGTTTGAAAAGAGATCCAATACCAACCAATTCACCATATTTGATGACACATAATTATGCACAATAATATGCACTTGAAAAAACATGAAATAACTTTCATAAATCGATAATTAATCTATAATTATAAAATATGTATACCTTCTTTAAAAATGAGAACATTTGTATATGTAATGAAAAGAACAGAACAAAGATACAGAAAAGTTGGACAAATCCTATATCAACTTGGTCTCAGTCTCCACTAAGCTTGGGAATCGGTCCAAAAAGAGACCTCTAGTAGAGAAGACTGTTGAAGGTAAATGTTGGATAAATATAAATTTTTATTTTCAGCAGAAGTCTAAGCTAATGATACTATTCTCAAAAGTGATACTTGGCTCTTAAATGGTCATAATGCATCCGCCTCCTCACAAGATAGAGAGGAAATCATATCAGATAAATGTATCACATACCTAAATTTAGCTCACTGTTAATTCATTAGTCTACGTAAGCATATTGTAAAACACACATCCTAAAACCTAAAGAATGCAGATAATTCTCGTCAAGTTGAGCCCTAGGTACATTGGTCCCTTTGAGATTCTTGAGAAGGTAGAAGAGGTGGCCTACAGACTTGCTTTGCCACTGAGTTTGTCAGTCGTGCATCCGGTGTTTCATGTATCTATGCTTTGGAAGTATCTTGCCGATCCCTTTCATGTGCTAGACTTCAGCAGTGTCCAGTTGGACAAGGATTTGACTTATGAGGAGGAGTCGGTAGCCATATTAACCCGGCAGGTTCGTTAGTTGAGTTCGAAGACTTATCCTTCGGCTCGTGTTCAGTGGAGAGGTCAGCCTGTCGAGGCAGCTACCTGGGAGTCCGAGTCCGATATGCAGAGCCGATATCCCCATCTTTTCCCTGATTCAGGTACCTTTCTATTTCCGTTCGAGGACGAACGTTTGCTTTAGATGTGGAGATTGTGATGACCCAAAAGTTCATCCCGTGTATTTCTAGCTAATTCTGTGTTCTGAGGTCATGAAAACCTCCTTCTATCTCACTTCGATTTGCGTGCGCAGCCCGGGCGTGGAGCCGGGAAGCCTTTATGTGAAAAACTAAATAAATTGGCAATTTTGTAGTTGCAATTTGAATAAAGTTGACTTTGGTCAATATTCTTGGTAAACGGACCCCGGACCCGTGATTTGATGGTCCGGGAGGGTCCGTAGGAAAATATGGGACTTGGACGTATGCCCGGAATCGAATTCCGAGGTCCCAAGCCCGAGAAATAGATTTTTAAAAGAAATTATTTTCTGAAAATATAAGATATTTTTTAAAGTGTAATTATATGTGAAACCTGTGGTATCGGGCCCGTATCTTGGTTCGGAGCCCTGTACAGGTTCGATATAATATTAGTGTCATATATGTTAAGTTTGGTAAGAAACGGAATTCGTTTGACGTAATTCGGACCATAAATGCAAATTTTGAAGTTTTAGAAGATTTCATTGATTTTGGGGTTTAATTCGTTGTTTATGATGTTATTTTGGCGATTTGATCGCACGAATAAGTCCGTAGGATATTTTTGAGGGTGTGTGCATATTTGGTTTAGAGCCCCGATGGCTCGGGTGTGTTTCGGATAGGTGTCGGGTGTTTTTGAACTTGAAAATCTGGTGTAAAAATTGTTTGCTGGTGTCTGGTGTTTTGTGCTATGCGAACGCACAGTATTAGCCGCGAACGCATAGCACAAGTTTGGGAGGGGGTGGAAATTACTCTATGCGAACATACATAAGGGGGTGCGAACGCATAGGTTTAGGGAGGGCTTGGGACAAGGCAGTCTTTACTCAGTGCGAACGCACCCATATGGATGTGAATGCGGAGTGTAGGTCAGGGGCAACTGTGTGATCGCATAGGTTAGGTCGCGACCGCACTGCCTTAGGGGGGAGCTGGGGGGACTGGGTAGCATTAGGCTATGCGAACGCACTGTATAGGCCGCGAACGCGGAGGTTAATTACTTTCAACCTATGCGAACGCATTAGGCAGACCGCGAACGCATAGGGTATTTTTGCCCAAAAACATAATACATTACGGGATTTTACCTCATTTTCACAACTTCTTCTTCTCCACACCTCCTTGGGCGATTTTTGAAGGGAAACTTCACCATAGCTTCATAGGTATGTAATCCTAAACTCATTTTCTTCCATTTTTATCAACACCCATTAGATTTTTAGGCCTAAAACATGAGATTAAGGGTAGAAAATTAGGAATTTGGGTAGAGTTAGGACTTTTTGATTATTGGGGAATTTGACCTCGTTTTGGGGTCGGATTTCAAAATAAATTATATATTCGGGATCGTGGGTGAATGGGTGATCGGGTTTTGGTCCAAACCTCCTGTTTTGACCAAGCGGGCCCGGGGTCGATTTTTGAATTTTTGGGAAGAATGTTAGAAAGTCTATAATTAAGCATTGGAATTGAATTGTTTAGCATTTATTGATGTTATTGAGTCAATTATGTCTAGATACAATTGATTTGGAGTCGAGTTCGAAAGGAAAAGCGATTCTTGAGGCTTGATTTTGATTGTTGAAGTCGAGGTAAGTGTTTGGCCTAACCTTAGCTTGAGGGAATAGGTGTTGCGTTTTACTTGCTATGTGATTATTCCATGTTCAACGTATAGGTGAGGTCACGAGTACCTATATGTTGTTGTCAAGCATGCCCGTGAGTCGGATATTAGTAGTTATGTGATTTTCATTGAGATTTGTTGTGTTATGAATTTAATATCAATTTGGTAGTTATTCATTTGGTGGAAATTCTTGGTTGTGAACACTGTTGAGTATTTGTTCGGTTGAGAAATATTTTGTTAAATTATACACTTGTGTAAGATTAGTTATAGATGTGTCCCATGCCAGGACGTTATTATTTTTGTCGATTGTTCCCTTGCCGGGATATTATGATTTATGGTCCTTATTGTTGATTTTTCTTTGCCAAACTGTTGTTTTATGATATTTAGCACGAGGGGACATTTTGTGCGTGTTTATGATATTTTAGCACGAGGGGACATTACGTGCCATGTTTATGATATTTTAGCACGAGGGGACATTTTGTGCTATGTTTATGATATTTAGCACGAGGGGACATTCCGTGCCGTGTTTATGATATTTTAGCACGAGGGGACATTCCGTGCCATGTTTATGATATTTAGCACGAGGGGACATTCTGTGCTGTGTTTATGATATTTTAGCACGAGGGGACATTCCGTGCCATGTTTATGATATTTAGCACGAGGGGACATTCTGTGCTGTGTTTATGATATTTTAGCACGAGGGGACATTCCGTGTCGTGTTTATGATATTTTAGCATGAGGGGACATGTCGTGCCGTTCTATTTACTTATTGTGAGGATGAGAGTAAAAGCAGGAAGGGTGATGTCGTGCACCGGTTGTTTGTTCTGTGTCGTTAATTCCTGTTGTTATTTTGATATTTAGACTGTTTCCTTGTTCTGTTATTTCAGTAATTATTTCCCTTTTTTCCCCAGCATGTTTTCCCCCGTTCATGTACTTAATTGTTACTTCCTGTCATTATTTCTTTTATATATTACTAAATTGCACAGGTGATATTATTTGTCGTGTCCTAGCCTCGTCACTACTTCGCCGAGGTTAGGCTCGGCACTTACTCAGTACATGGGGTCGGTTGTACTAATACTACATTTGCACAATTTTTGTTGTGCAGATCTCGGTATAGGACCCAGTGGACGTTGAGCTAGGCGGCTTCCTTCAGTCCACTCGGAGACACTGAGGTAGCCCTGCAGGCGTCCGCAGGCCTTGGCGTCCCCTTCCACTTCTTCATTTCTGTTTAGTATTTCAAAACAGATGTATTATTTCTTTCAGACCTTTTATATATTAATCTTAGATAGTCCGTGACATTGTGATTCTAAAGATCTGGGTTGGCTAGTTTGAGAATTTGCAAAGTTGTGGATTTAATTTTGTATTTCCTTTTAATCTGTTCTTATCTTTAAACTGTTATTTATGGAAAAGTCGATTTTATTTGTTCTCACTTAATAGTAAAGATTTTCAATGAATATGATTAAATACGTTGGCTTGCTTAGCGGGTTCAACGTTAGGCGTCATCACGATTTCGACGGTGGGAATTTCGGATCGTGACAGTAGAAGCACTGCTCATAGGGTTGCGGTGGCAAAGCTTGAGAAGTACTACCTTTAGGGTCTTATTATAATTGATCTCACATTGCTTAGTGAGTAAGAGAGTTATATGAGGTGCTTCTTATTGTTATCCAGTCTCTTGTTTTTCTCTTTTCAAAAAGGCTAGTAGTCTAAAGAATAATTTCATATTATATGCAGTGGTAAAGCTATAATGCTTAATCAGACACTCGAGCATCTCATAGGTGTTGAAGGTAAGACACGCTTCAAGATTTCCTCTTATTTTCAACTTTAGTTGTTTCTTAAAACCCCATCTTAATGATACAGTTCCATTTTTTACTACATCAGAATTTTTCCACAAATTAGTGGTCTGCGATAGTGATTGTGCACTAAACTTAAAAAGACACACAAGCAAGCAAACACAAAACTTAATTTGATGCATACGTTGTTTCTCTAGTTGTTCATCGTAAATTTTATCCTACTTTCTCTTATTAAGTAGAGAGAAAACTCTCAAACTATTCATGAATGTCATGGTTGTTTCATAAAAGAAAGAAAACCTCGTTAACTTTTTATTACCCAACAAACTTTCACACTTTCCTTGCGTCACAGCTCTTTGGATGGTTTGGCTCTCTTTTCAGTTTTTGATATGCTCTCATGTGAAGCTAACAAGAATTTCTTAGCCCCTCAATTTCTTGTTTGAGAGAATGAATGTGTAACTCTTTATTCAAGTTAGTTGCATTTGCACCATCCAAAGCTAATGCCAACTTTTATTTCCTTCTTCACATATTTAAAGTATAAGTTGCATAGTCATAATAAAGCTTATCATTTGTCGAGCTTATGTAACGACTCAACTAGTCGTTCTGAGTTTGTATTCCATTCAGCTGTTAGAATTCTTGAGTAGCTTCATATGATGTGTTATGACTTGTATGAATCATTGATTTTGATTTTTAGGTGATTCGAGATTGATTTGGAAGAATGATTCTCAACTAGGAACCTTTAAGTTGGAAGAGTTGACTAAGGTTTGACTTTTGGGTAAATGGACTCGGAATTGAGTTTTTATTGTTCTAATAGGTTTGTATGATGATTTTGACTTTTATGTATGTTCGGATACGGGTTTGGAGGTTCCTAGAAGGATTCGACACTATTTGTCGAAAGTTGGCAATTTGAAGAACTTAAGTGTTCATAAGTTTGACCAAGAGTTGACTTTAATATTATTGGATACCAATTGGGGTTACGAGACATTGAATATGTCTATATAGTTGAATTGAACTTGTGTGCAAAATTTGGAAGCAGTCCGAAGTGTTTAAGTGTGATTCGGACACTCTTTTGAAAGAATGAAGTTTTAACAACTTAAGAGAACTTCTATTCGGTTTGAGCCTCGATTCTTTGTTATGATATTCATGTGGGTGTTTGAGGGCATAAGTAGCTCTGTATGATATATTATGACTTATGTGAATCGTCATTTTTTTGTTTTTAGGTTATTCGGAATCGGTTTAGAAGAATGAATTTCATTGTTGAGGCTTTGAGTTGAAAGAGTTGACCAAGTTTTACTTTTCATAAATTTGACTCTGGAACGGAGTTTTGATGGTTCCGTTAGGTCCGGAGGGTGATTTTGGATTTAGATGTATGCCCAGATTTGCATTTGGATGTTTCTAGAAGGTTTCGGCGCAAAAGGGCGAAAGTTGGAAATTTGAAGATTTAGAAAGTTCATAAGTTTGACCGGAAGTTGACTTTGAGGATATCACATTTAGATTGTGGTTCCGGGAATCAGAATAGCTTCGTCATGTCATTTGGGAGTTGTGTGCAAATTTTGGAACCATTCTGGGATGATTAGATATGCTTCGGCGCGAGTTTTGGAAATTTGACAATTCAAGTTAATAAATTTTGAATTGAGGTGTGATTCGTCGTTTCGATGTTTTTATGTGTGTTTTGAGGCCTCGAGTAAGTTCGTGTGCTGTTATGTGACTTGTGGGTATGATTGGACGGCGTCCTGAGGGGATCAGGCGTGTTTCAGATCGATTTCTGATTCATTTTATTCAATGTTACAGCTGTTGGTTCTTGTGTTCCGCACCTGCGATTGGTATTGCGCAGGTGCGATGGCCGCAGGTGCGAGCCAAGTGTCGCAGATGTGATATTTCACTAAGGGGTGGAGGTCCGCAGATGTGAAGGTATTTGCGCAGAAGCGCGACCGCAGATGCGATCAGGTCCATCGCACAAGCGGCTCTCTCGCAAACGCGAATCCATCATCCACAGAAGCGGAGATCACAGATGCGACATTTTAACAGCAAATGCGTAATAACTGGGTAGCGTTATAAAATCGAGGGTTTTGGTTCTTTCTTCATATTTTAATATGTGGGTCTCAAATTGAGGCGATTGTTGAAGCCAATTTCATCACAAGGATTGGGGTAAGTATTCTCTACCTAGTTTTTAGTTACATTTCGTGAATCTATCTTCATTTTGGCAATTAGTTGTTGAATTTTAAAGAGAAATTGTAGGTTTTGGCCTAAAGTTTCATAATATGAATTTTGGAGTTTTGAAAATCGAATCGGAGTTGGAATTGAGTGAAACTAGTATGGTTGGACTCATAATTGAATGGGTTGTCAGAACTTGCGAGTTTTGTCAAGTTCCGAGGTACGGGCTCGGGTTGGGATTTTAGTCCGGTTTCGGATTTTGTTTTAATATTTGATCTTTTACGATTGGGATTGGTTCTTTTAGCATTGTTTGATGTATTTGAATTGTTTTTTGTTAGTTTGGAGCCGCTCGGAGGTCAGAACGCGCGAGATGGCATCTTTGCAGCATCGCTTGGCTTGCTCGGCACTGGTATTGGCTCGTTCAAGTAAGTAAATCTTCTAAACTTAGTGTTGAGGGTATGAAACCCCGCATTACATATTATGTGATTGGTTTTGAGGTGACGCACGTGCTAGGTGACGTGCGTGTGGGCTTGCACCCTATGAATTTGGCCTCCGTGGTTCCCATAGCCCTGTATAGTGCCATATTTTGACGATATATGTCTTTTCACCACTTGATAAAGTAATTGAGCTGTCAATCATGCTAGATATCATGTTTAGACTTTATGGTGATATTGTTGAGACCCATAGTGGTCGTTTCTTGCTGTTATTTCACAGACTTCATTGATATTTTATAGTCATTCATGTTCATGCATTCATATCATATCTCAGTCTCATTTGTTATTTATTGATACATCATATTCTTGTTGTCGGGCTAGTTTAATGACATTTGTGAGCCCGTGAGTGAGACTGGAGAGATTGATGACTGAGTGACGCCTGGGGCGTGGTTGTGAGGATATTGATATCATAGCACGTGAGTTGTTTGTGCAGCATGTGAGTTGTCCATGCGGATCCAGGTATTGATACCATAACATGTGCGTTGTCCGTGCGGATCAAGATATTTATATTATGGCACGTGAGTTATCCGTGTGGATTATAGCGCTTGGGCTGTAGGAGCCCCTCCGGAGTCAGAACACCCAAGTTAGCGCAACCGACTATAAATATGTGTGGATCGGGCTGCACGCCGCAACGGTTATTGTACAACGCTGAGTGTCTGAGTGTGTTGGGCATTGAGCAGTGAGATTGAGTACCTTGAGATTGTGAGTACATGATTCATCTCTGAGATACATGGCATTTGCATGCATACATGATATACAGGCATAAAGATGCATTTTGCCTCATGCTATATAGTATCACGTCATCCATGACTTATTATACACATTGAGATGTGGCCATAAAGGTATTTTATACTTGTTATTTCGAAAGAAAACGAAACATCTTATTTATTGTTGAAAGGATTTTGGGAAAAATCATTGTTTTCAAACTTAACTGTATTTCGGCATCTTTGGAAAAAGATTTGAGTTCTCACTAAGAAATTTGAAAAGCATGCCCATTTTCTTCTAGAAATGTGAACGAGTTGAGAATTTTACTTCTGAGATAACTCTTTTATTTCTTTGTATTATGCTATTATGAATTGTTGTAGAATACCGGTATTGGAACCGACCTATGTCCCAGCTTGTCACTGCTTTCAACATAAGGTTAGGTTTGTTACTTACTTAGTATATGGGTTCGGTTGTACTGATACTACACTTCTGTACATTGCGTGCAGATGTTGGGTGGTGTTGTTGTTGTGTTTAATAGTTGTTGGATTTGAAGACGTACCAGCATCCCTGTTGCAGCTACCTCTTTTGTTCGGGGTGGCCTTACATTATAAAGCTCTTTTTATGTACTTTTCAAACAGACTATGTATTTATTTCATTTCCTCTTTGTAAACTCTATTCTTAGAAGCTCATGATTTGTACTTCTAGTCCTTGGGAAATGTATGAGATTCAGTAAATTACTTTTGTTTAATTGCCTTGTTAATATTATTGGAATTGGATAGATATTAGTTGGCTTACCTAGCTGGTTGGGTTAGGTGCCATCACGACTAGTGGATTTGGGGTCGTGACAAGTTGGTATCAGAGCTCTAGGTTCATAGGTTCTACAAGTCATGAGCAAGTGTCTAGTAGAGTCTTGCGGATTGGTATGATGACGTACATACCTATCTTCGAGAGGCTACAGGACATTTAGGATATACTTCCCATCTTTCTTTTCTTATCGTGCAGCATTGATTCATCTTGAAGCGTAACTCAGGATGGGAGTCCTATGGATTTCAAGGATGGGAGTCCTCAGGAGCGAATTGTTTCATGGTTGTGGATTGTGAAGTCATGGCCAAAGCTAGCCAGATGATAGTATGTGTTATGATTCAGTCATTGTGGGCTTTCAGAGGTTCATTTATCTATGTGTGGGTTCCCGTAGTTGCATTAGGGGTCCATTGGTAGGCCCAATTAGGATGTGTATTCTACACCGAGTCGGATTGGTTGGCTTCATAATGTCATTATTGAGAGATGTTCCATTCGGTTGTTGCTAAGATTATTTGTGTTTTGAAATTTTCTGTGAGTTACTCTTCTATGCTACAGGAGTTGTGATTCGTTGGTTTTAGGCACACATGGTGCGGTCCTATTGTTGATGAGTATTAAGTTGGTTGTTGGTGGGTCCACTGTGAACGTGATTAGTGCATACGCTCCTCAGGTATGTTTGAACGAGGAGGTCAATAAGCAATATTGGGATGATTTGGACGAGATAGTGCGTAGTATCCCGCACATAGAGAAGTTGTTCATTGGCGGAGATTTCAATGGTCATATTGGGGCTAGTTCTAAGGGTTATGATGATGTGCATGGCGGGTACGGTTTGGGGATAAGAATGAGGGAGGTAATTCTGTGTTGGAGTTTGCTAGAGCTTTTGATTTGGTTATAGTTAACTCGAGTTTCCCAAAGAGGGAAGAGCACCTGGTCACTTTCCGAAATTCAATGGGAAAGACTCAAATTGATTATCTTCTATGCAGGAAATGCGATGACGTGTGTGCACTAACTGCAAGGTCTTTCCGAGTGAGCACCTCACCACTCTGCATAGGCTCTTAGTTATGGACCTGGAGATCAAAAGGAGTAGGAGGAAGAGGGCGGGGTGCAGGCAACCTAAGATTAAGTGGGGTAACTTAACCAGGGACAAATCTCAGGAGTTAGGAGAGAAGTTGTTGGCTATGAGGGCCTGGATGGGTATGGGGGACGCGTCTAGTATGTGGTCCATGACTGCGGATTGCATTAGGGTAGCTGCTAGAGAGGTCTTAGGGGTCACGAAAAGTTCTCCATGGGGTCATAAAGGGGACTAGTGGTGGAATGGAGAGGTTCAAGATAAAGTGGAAGCTAAGAAAAGTGTTTATTTGAAACTAGTAGAGAGTAAAAACGAGGAGGAAAAAAGGACTTATCGGGAGTGTTACATAAAGTCAAAGAATGAGGCAAAGTTAGCAGTTACGACGGCTAAGAATGCAGCATTTGCTCGTTTGTACGAGGAGCTCGAGGGAAAAGGTGGGGACAAGAGGTTTTACTGGTTGGCCAAGGCGGGGGAGAGGAAAGCCCGTGACTTGGACCAAGTCTAGTGCATCAAGGACAAGGATGGTAAAGTGTTGGTGGACGAGGCACTCATTAGGAGAAGATGGAAGACATACTTCCATAAACTGCTGAATGAGGGGCGGGGATAGACGCATTGTGCTTAGAGAATTGGAGCACTCCGAGAGTCAGCAGTATTTTAGGTATTGTTGGCGGATTACGATAGAGCAGGTGGAAGGAGAGATGCGTAAGATGTGCAGGGGTAGCGCAACTGGGCCAGACGAAATTCCGATGGAATTCTGGAAGAGCGTGGGGAGGGCAGCTTTGGAGTGGCTCACTAGGCTCTTTAATGTTATTTTTAAGGTAAAGAAGATGCCCGAAGAATGGAGGTGGAGTACAATGGTTCCGCTTTACAAGAACAAGGGTGATATCCAAAATTGCAACAATTATAGGGGTATCAGGTTATTGAGTCACACTATGAAAGTTTGGGAGAGAGTGGTGGAGGCCAGGGTGAGGAGGTGCGTGTCTATTTCTGAGAATCAATTTGGATTCATGCCGGGGCGTTCGACTGTGGAAGCGATCCATCTGGTAAGGATATTAATGGAGTAGTACAGGGAAAGGAAGAAGGATTTGCATATGGTGTTTATTGACCTTGAGAAGGCATATAGTAAAGTTCCAAGGGAGGTCCTGTGGAGGTATTTGGAGGTTAGTGGTGTTTCGGTAGCGTACATTAGGGTGATTAAGGATATGTATGAGGATGTTAAGACCCGGGTGAGGACTGTGGGTGGTGACTCGGACCATTTCCCTGTGGTGATGGGGTTGCACTAGGGATCAACTCTTAGCCCATTTTTGTTCACCTTGGCGATGGATGTACTGTCGCGTCACATCCAAGGGGAGGTGCCTTGGTACATGCTATTTTCCGATGATATAGTGTTGATTGACGAGACGCGTAGCGGAGTTAACGCGAGGTTGGAAGTTTGGAGACAGACCTTGGAGTCTAAAGGTTTCAAGCTGAGTAGAACCAAGACAGAATACTTGGAGTGCAAATTCAGTGAGATCAATGATACAGACGTGGAGGTTATCCCCAATAGAGCGAGTTTTAAGTATCTCGGGTCTATTATCCAAGGTAATAGGGAGATTGATGAAGATGTCGCACATCGCATCGGAGCGGGGTGGATGAAGTGGAAGCTCACTTCTGGTGTTCTATGTGATAGGAATGTGTCGTTAAGACTTAAAGGTAAGTTTTATCGAGTGGTGGTTAGACCCGCTATGTTGTATGGGGCTGAGTGTTGGCCATTCAAGAACTCCAACGCGCAGAAGATGAGAGTAGCAGAGATGAGAATGTTGAAATATATGTGTGGGTGTACCAGGAGAGATAGGATTAAGAATGAAGCTTCCGGGACAGAGTTGGAGTAGACTCCGTGGAAGACAAGATGCGGGAGTCGCGGCTGAGATGGTTCGGACATGTTAGGAGAAGAAGAATTGATGCCCATGTCAGGAGGTGTGAGATGTTGGCCATGGAGTGTTTGAGAAGGGGTCGAGGTAGGCCTAGAAGTACTGGGGAGAAGTGATTAGGCAGGACATGGCGCTGCTTCAGCTCACTGAGGACATGACACTTGATAGGAGGGTGTGGAGGTTGAGGATTAAGTAGACGGTTATTAGGTAGTCTATAGTGTTCACTGATAGGCTTAGTGGCATGCATTTCCCTTCGTATTCTTAGGTTTTTATTACGGTATGTGGTTTTGTTCGCCTCAAGTATTGTACTCCTATTTTTTTTTTCTTTCCTCTTCTTTTTATTGCCCTTCCTGAGCCGAGGTTCTATTGGAAACAGCCTCTCTCTACCTGCATTAGGTAGGGGTAAGGTCTGCGTACAGACTACCCTTCCCAGACCCCACATGTTGGGATCAAACTGGGCTTGTTGTTATTGTTGTATGGTGCGGTCCTATTGTGGTCTCATAGCGTAATTTGAGCGAGATGAGTAATTGGGTATTGCACGATTGAGGACGTATTAGTTATGTTCTTTCGGGTTTTGTGTGGCATTGTATCGTCTGATTCTCCGTGGTTATGCTAAAGCACTTTGGGTAGTGGATGTTGAATTTTGCATGGTTATTGCTTTTGAGCAGGGTGGCTCGAGGTATATGATATGGACCAGCGTCTGGATGGAGTCGCGCATTACAGAGGAGTTATATTGAGGTACCAACATTTGTGTTAGCGTCGGATGATGGTTCTACGGTGTGTGATGGGTTCTTAGCTTTTTGTGGTTGTCATACTCGTTGAGTTTGCGGGACGGTTCTCTTGACTGAGTCATTTTCGTGATTGAATTCATTTGGGTTATTGCTTATTAGTGCATGGATTGCATGGTTTGTGGCTTCGGGTAGTATTGGTTTTGTGTGTCAGTAGGTCAGTCGGTATTCGATAAGATGAAGTCGTCGGATCTAGGATAGGTGCTATCATATTTGATTGCGATATATATTTGGAAGGATAATATCGGAAGTCGGCTTAGGAATTGGCTATAGTTCTTATTGAAGGAGAGGGAGCTCCACGGCTTGTTGATTTGATGAATGGTTACGAGTTTCCACGTGTTCTTTCATTGTCGGCAGTGTACGAAGGATTTATAGTGAGATTTTGTTAGATATGCGGTTTATCACCGGCATTGGGTTGTTCTAAGCAGTTACTGTGATCGAAGATTATTGTTATGACTATTTGAGTTATGAGGTTTATCATGCGATTGTGTCTTGGATTATGGTTATGGCTTGATACAGTTTGTTCGGACTTATACAATGTGTAGTTTGCAGGATTCAGATCTTATAAGAAATTTCGGATGAGTGAAAAATTGGATTCTAAGGCTTGTGGGCTTGGTTGAATTGAGAAATTTCAGTTATGTTGTGTTATCGACCTATATGGGATAGGGTGACGTGGGATCACCCCCGGGTATGTGCATGGTAAGGTTATGTGGCAGTTTGATGGTTTTGAGAACAACTTTTGGCACGTTCGAGGACAAACATATGTTTACGTGGGGGAGGATATAACGACTCGACCTGTCATTTTGAGCATTTGCACTTTGCTCGGGTGTTTCCGGGAATGAGTAGCTCCGTATGATGTATTATGACTTATGTGAATCGTCGCTTTTGTTTTCAAGTTATTCGGAATCGGTTTGGAAGAATGAAGTTCATTGGTGAGGCTTTGAGATGAAAGAGTTGACCAAGTTTGACTTTTCTAGGATTTGACCCCGGAACGGTATTTTGATGATTCTGTTAGGTCCGGAGGGTGATTTTGAATTCGGGCGTATGCCTGAATTTGTATTTGGATGTTTTTAGAAGGTTTCGGCGCAAAATGGCAAAAGTTGGAAATTTGAAGATTTGGAAAGTTCAAAAGTTTGACCGGAAGTTGACTTTGAGGTATCGGATTCGGATTGTGGTCCCGGCAATCGGAATAGCTTCATCATGTCATTTGGGAGTTGTGTGCAAAGTTGGGTCCATTCCGGGATGATTAGATATGTTTCGGCGCGAGTTTTGGAAACTTGAATGTTCAAGTTCATAAATTTTTATTTGAGGTGCGGTTCGTCGTTTCGATGTTTTTGTGTGTGTTTTGAGGCCTGGAGTAAGTTCGTGTGTTGTTGTGTGACTTGTGGGTATGATTGGACGGGGTCTCGAGGGGCTAGGGGGTGTTTAGGATAGATTTCGGATTCATTTTCTTCAATATTGCAGCTGCTGGTTCTGGTGTTCCGCACCTGCGAATGGTATTGCACAGGTGCGATGGACGCAGATGTGAGTCAAGTGTCACACATGCGAGATTTCACTAAGAGGTGGAGGTCCGTAGATGCGGAGGTATTTCCCCAGAATCGGACCGCAGATGCGGTTAGGGCCATCGCAAAAGCGGCTCTCTCGCAAACATGAGTCCATCATCCACAGAAGCGAAGGTCGCAGATACGAAATTTTAACCACAAATGCGGAATAACTAGGCAGAGTTATAAAATCGAGGGTTTTATTTCTTTCTTCATATTTTGAGATGTGGGACTCGGATTGAGGCGATTTTTGAAGCAAATTTCATCACAAGGTTTGGGGTAAGTTTTCTCTACCCAGTTTTTGGTTGCATTTGGTGAATCTATCTTCATTTTTGGCAATTAGTTGTTGGCCTAAAGATTCATAATATGAATTTTTAAGTTTTGAACATCGAATTGGAATCGGAATTGAGTGAAACTAGTATGGTTGGACTCGTAATTGAATAGGTTGTCAGATTTTATGAGTTTTGTCAAGTTTTTAGGTGCGGGCTCGGGTTGGGATTTTTAGTCGATTTTGGGTTTTGTTTCAATATTTGATCTTTTATTATCAGGATAGGTTCTTTTAGCATTGTTTGATGTATTTGAATTGTTGTTGGTTAATTTGGAGTCGTTCGTAGTTCGGAACGCGCAGGATGGCATCTTTGGAGCATCGCTTGGCTTGCTCGGCACTGGTATTGGCTCGTTCGAGGTAAGTAACTCTTCTAAACTTAGTGCTGAGTGTATGAAACCCCGCATTAGGTGTTATGTGATTGGTATTAAGGTTACACACATGTTAGGTGATGGGCGTGTGGGCGTGCATCCTATTAATTGGGACTCTATGGTTCCCATGGCACTGTATAGTGCCCTATTTTGTCGATATCTGTGTTTTCACCACTTGATAAAGTAATTGAGATGTCAATCATGTTAGATATCATGTTTAGACTTTATGCCGATATTGTTGAAACCCATAGTGGTCGTTTCTTGCTGTTATTTCACAGACTTCATTGATATTTTATAATCAGTCATGTTCATGCATTCATATCATATCTCAGTTCATATCTCAGTCTCATTTGTTATTTATTGATACATCGTATTCTTGTTGTCGGTCTAGTTTCATGACATTTGTGAGCCCCTGAGTGAGACTGGAGAGATTTATGACTTAGTGAGGCCGGGGGCCTGGTTGTGAGGATATTGATACCATAGGACGCGAGTTGTCTATGCGGATCCATGTATTGATACCATAGCACGTGAATTGTCTGTGCATCACGTGAGTTGGCCGTGCAGCACGTGAGTTGTCCGTGAGCATCCAGATATTGATATTATGGCACGTGAGTTTTCTGTGCGGATTATAGCGTTTGGGATGTAGGAGCCTCTCCGGAGTCTGAACACCCCGAGTGAGCGTAGACGACTATAAGTATGTGAGGATCGGGTTGCACGCCACAGCGGTTATTGTACAGCACTGAGTGTCTGAGTGTGCTGAACATTGAGCAGTGACATTGAGTACCTTGAGAGTGTGAGTACATGATTTTTCACTGAGATACATGGCATTTTCATGCATACATGACATACAGGCATAAAGATGCAATTTTCCTCATGTTATATAGTATCACGTCATCCATGACTTATTATACACATTGATATGTGGTCATAGAGAGGTATTTTATATTTGTTATTTGGAAAGAAAATGAATCATCTTATTTATTATTGAAAGGATTTTGGGGAAAATCACAGTTTTCAAACTTACCTGTAGCTCGGCATCTTTGGCAAAAGATTTGAGTTCTCACTAAGATATTCTAAAAGCATGCCCATTTTCTTATGGAAATATGAACGAGTTGAGCATTTTACTTTTGAGATACCCTTTTCATTTCTTTGTATTATGTTATTATGAATTGTTGTAGAATATCGGTATTGGACCCGACCTATGTTCCAGCTCGGCATTGCTTTCAACCTAAGGTTAGGTTTGTTACTTACTCAGTACATGGGGTCAGTCTTACTGATACTACACTTCTGCACATTGCGTGCAGATGTTGGATGTTTTTGTTGTTGTGTTCAATGGTTGCTGGATTTGAAGACTTACTCGCGTCCCTGTTGCAGCTGCCTCTTTTGTTCGAGGTAGCCATAGATTATAAAGCTCTGTTTATGTACGTTTCAAATAGAATATGTATTTATTTCATTTCCTCTTTGTAAACTCTATTCTTAAAAGCTCATGATTTGTACTACCAGCCCTTGGGAAATGTATGAGATTTAGTAAATTACTTTTGGTTAATTGCCTTGTTAATATTGGTCTTTGATAGATATTAGTTGGATTACCTAGCGGGTTGGATTAGGTGCCATCACGACTAGTGGATTTGGGGTCGTGACATCAGAATTGGGCGATTTTCATCACATGAATTGGAGTACATGTTTTCTACTCGGTTATGATTATATTCCTTGATTCCATCTTCGATTTTAACATTTAATTGATGATTTTAGAAGAGAAATTGGGGTTTTTGTCTAAATTTGTCTAAAGTGAATATTTGAGATTTGAACATTGATTTGGAGTCATATTGAGTGAAATTAGTATGGTTTGACTCATAGTTGAATGGGTTTTCAGAATTTGTGGGTTTTGTCGGGTTCCGGGTGCGAGGCCGAGTTTGACTTTTTGGTTGACTTTGGGCTTTTAATTAAAGATTCAAGGTTTATCAATTGGTTTTACCTAGTTTCGAGTCGTTCAGAGGTTGATTTGCGTGGTATGGGATTTCTAGAGTGTTGTTTGGGTTGCTCGGTATTTAATTTGTCTTGTTCGAGTAAGTAACATTTCTAAACTTGGAATTGAAAGTAATTATCCTTGGGAACCATATTATTGTGATGTGTTGAGGTGACACACATGCTAGGTGACGGGCGTGTAGGCGTGCACCAGGGTAATCATGACTCAAGTTGACTTTTAGACTATTATTAGACTTGTTCTGCTATCACATCCTACTATATCCGTGTTTACCCCTACCTTTTTGATTATTTGAGATGTGCTTCATGTTAAGAATCAAGTTTAGGCTATGTGTTTATTCAATTGAGACCAAATGAGGCTATTTTTGTTATTTTTTGAGCTAGCTGATTTAATTGTAATTATACACTTATTTATGGTTCTTCATTTGCTATCATATCTCAGTCTCTATTCATTATTCAACTTTACATCACATGTTATTATTGTTTTCGGAGTTTTTGAGTTGAATGGTATGAGATTGTGAGACTTTCAGACTTGAGAGGTTGATGACTAATTTGGGCAGTAGAGCCGAGTTGAGAGTGTTGTTGTGGATCAGGCAGCATGCCGCAATAGGTTTTATTGGTTTTATTATTAATGTGGGTCGGGCTACATGTCGCAACAGACCTTATAGGCTTTTGATTAGCGCTTGGGCCCCTCAAGAGTCTGACATACCAGCAATGAGTGCAGACATAATGATATAGATACACGTGCTTTGGTGAGGGGCTTATGAGCCAGGCACTCGTACACTAATGAGTTATTTTGTGTGTGTATGATGAAGTGGGCATTAGTGAAAGATATCTTGAGTATGTTGAGGGTGAGAGTACCTCGGAATATTACCGTGAAATCATTTCATTTGACTTGCATACTTGTGTAGGCATAGAGATGTATATTCCTCATGCTACATAGTATAAGGTAATTGATGACTTGACATGTATATTGACATGTAGGCATATAGACGTACTTTCCTCATACTAACTGATAAACGAAAATTCTTATCTGGTGTTGTGAATTGGAAATACAATTCTATTTATAAACTCATGTTTAGTTGATTTTTAGTTTTAATATCTGGACTTGACTGTTATACCTGGAAAGCATGTTTATTTTTTCGTAATTGTGAACGAGATGAGCATAATATAGTTTGAGCTATTACTTTTACTGCCTCCATTATATTACTATGAGTTAATATTGGCTATTGATGTTGGGCACTGACCTTCTTCCAAGCTCGTCACCACTTTCAACCTAAGGTTAGGTTTGTTACTTATTAAGTATATGGGGTCGATTTTACTCATACTACACTTCTGCACATTGTGTGCATGTTTTGGAGCTGATGTTGCTGTGTATGGTGGGAGCTGGGATTAATGATGTACCTACATTTTGGTTATAGCTTCCTCTTGCTCTTAGTAGCTTTAGATTTATAAATCTGTTTATGTATATTTCAAACAGATGATATATTCTTTTCGTACTAGCTTTGTAAATTCTAAGTCTTAGAAGCTCATGACTTGTACTACCAATCCTTGGGATTTTGTATAAAAAACTTAGTTATTTTATTATTGATTCTTGTTATCTTATTTGAGTCGTGTTGTCTACCATTTGACTTACCTAGCGGGTTGGGTTAGGTGTCATCATGAATAGCTGGATTTTAGGTCGCGACAACTAAGATGGTTGACAACAATTTACCTTTTTTAGTTCTAACTCAATTGCTTCGTACATTTGCATATAGGTATTGTATCACTACAACTAAGCATATAACATTAGAACAAAAAAGTGCGGCACTTACCTCTTACAGTCGAAGCATTATCCCTTTTTCCCCACCTAGAGCACATTCCACTTTCAAAAGTTGAAATATTCAAATTGTTCGACTATTATATTCCAACTAAATGGATGACAAATACCCCGTATTATTATGTGTGGGGAGAGTAAAATCCATTGAATATGCATTGGAAAGATGCAAATAGGCAGACCCAAATTTAAAAAGCAATCGCTCTAATGGGGTGAAGAGAATGAGACCATGCCATGACTTCAAAAGAGCCTGTTGTATGTGATGGAGACGCCTCAAATCACATACCATCGTGTTTCGTTATCTCTATGCGAAAATTATTTTATAGCCCAAATAAGCAAAAATCATCACAGCCTCTATCTTTGAAACAAAAGATCAAATTCATTATTAGAATTCTTAAGGTAAATCGAGAATTTACTGAAGAAACAAGTATTATTCAAGAAGATATGCTGATTATAATGAATATTTTTCTTAAAAATAACAACTCAACTTAATCTTCGAGAAAAACAACTCAAATTCATCTTTCAAAGCACCAAAATTGCAACAAACTATTTTGTTTAGTCGAAATGTCATTATAATTGCCAAAATAATGATTTTGAATACAATAGTGATGTAAGTAAAATTGGTAGATTGTGAGGAAGAAAAAAATAGGCACTCAAATCAGACAAAATTATTACTCCTAATATGCATGTAGAAAATCTAATAAAAACTTACCCAAAATTTCAAGAAGTCCTTGATTTTATTTTCAAATAAAAGAAAAAGATACTAAATTAGCAAGTTGCGTACACTCTTTATTGCAAGATGTAGTTAATAAATAAAGCATAGAGAACAACTACTCAGTGAAATTCAAAGTAGACAAAACCCAAAAATTTTAGTTTGAAATACATGTATGGTAAAAGAGTTAAGAAAACACAAAAAAGATATTGTTTTTTCTTCCTCTTTGAGGAGTGACTAAAAGTCACGGTGAAATGAAACACCGCACAAAAAGCCCCCCGAGAGAACCGGGCAAAGAAAGAAAAGAATCTAAGCAAGCAAAAGAAAAAATGAATGATGAAGAAAAATCACCTTTTTCTTGCCGTTAGAGAAAGAACATTTTTTCATTTGTCGTTACGTGACTTGCCGGGTGGGTGGTTGGGTTCCAGGGATGTTTCGGAATGAATTAGGACACTTAGTCCCAAGATAGAAAGCCTAAATTGAAAGAGTTGATCGGATATTGAATTATGGGTAAATAACTCTGGAATGGAGTTTGATGGTTCCAATAGCTCCGTATGGTAAATTTGGATTTAGGAGTGTATCCGGATATTGATTTGGAGGCCCGCAGGTGATTTTGGTTTGAATTGGAGAAAGTTGGAAACGTTGAAGTTTGGAGAGTTTAGAAGTTTGACAGATAGTTGACTTTGTAGTTATCGGGCTTGAATTTTGGTTCCGGAGGTTGGAATAGGTATGTTGTGTCAATTTGACTTATTTCCAAAATTTGAGGTCAATCGGAGTTGGTTTGATAGGTTTCAGCATCGATTGTAGAAGTTAAAATTTTTTTAATTTTATTAGGCTTGAATTGGGGTGCGATTTGTATTTTTTATGTCGTTTGATGTGATTTGAGGCCTGGACAAAGTTTGTATTATATTTTAGGACTTGTTGGTATGTTTGGTTGAGGTCTCGGGGGCCTCGGGTGGATTTCGGATGGTTAACGTATTGAAATTGGTTTAGAGGATTTTCTAAAGTTGCTGATGTCTGTGCTTCTGGTGTTCTTAATCCCGATTGCAATAAAGCAATCGCGTTCGTGTAGTGTTCTAGGGGAAGATGGAATTTTTGTTCTTCGTGGTTGCAAAGGCGCGATCGCATTCGCGTGGCTTTGAGAACTACTGTCTTCGTGTTCGCGTGAGAGTAAACGCGATCGCGTATAAGGAATTGAAAGGGGGCATCAAGGAGTTGCTCGTCGTGTTCGCCAGTTCAGAAACGCGTTCGCGATGGTTGCTGGGGATTGAGTTCCGCGTTCACGGCTGGACTTATGCGTTCGCGAAGGGTTAATTTTGGGCAGCTTGTATTTTGTGCTTCGCGGTTGCGAAGAGGAACCTCTGGGCAGCAGTATTAAATTTCGAAACGTTTGAACCCATTTTTTATATTTTGAGCTAGAGACCTCGGATTAGGGCGATCATTATTTTTACCATTTAATTAGTGTGTTGGGATGAAAAATTGAGGAAAATTGCAGAAAACTTCATAGACTTTAATTTGGGGATTTGAAGGTCGAGTTGAGATCGGAATTGAGTAATTTTGGTATGATTGGACTCGTTGTTGAATCGGTGTTCGGATTTTGTTAATTTTGTCGGATTCTGAGACGTGGGCCTGGGGTTGACTTTTTTGCTTTAGTTAAAGATCTTAGCTTTATTATTTGGAATCAATTCCTACAGCTTTTGCTGATAGTATTACGTTATTTTTTGCTAGATTCGAGTCTTTTGGAAGTCGATACGAGTGAGAAGTGCCTGCTAGCGAAGTTATTTGATTTTCTTGAGTTAAGTATCTTATTTAAGATCTATTGAGGCACTAGTTGCCTGAATTGTTTTGATAAATATGTGTTATTGGGTGTGCACATGCGTGGGGATGAACCCATTTGCAGGCACCAGGATTATTTATTCATGTTCGGGTTATGCTCGAGCTCTTATAAGCCTAGAATTTGATTGTTAAATCTTAAGCTATGATGCTTCACACATTTGTGTCATTGTTGTGAACTATCTGAGTCGTGATTGAGGCTACGTAGGGTCTTGATCCCTGAATGAACTGATAAATGTTATTCTTCTCTGAAATTATCGGTTTGAACTATGATAGTACACTTGCACATGCCTACACCTTAGCATGTAATTTATACTAGTCCAGGAGCATGTACACTTAATTCATACATGCATACTTGTTTAATTGCTTTTGTATGGTATGTTTGTACTTGAGGCCTATGACCACGCTAGGCGGATTGTGTTGTTATGCATGTGACCACATCAGGCGAATTGTGTTGTTATGCATGTAATCACGCCAGGCGGATTGTGTTGTTATGACACCGAGCGGATTATGTTATTATGTCTGTGACCACGCCGGGAGGATTGTGTTGATATGCATATGACCACGCCGGGCGGAGTATACTATTATGCTTGTGAACATGCCGAGTGGATTGTATTGTTATGCCTGTGACCATGCCGGGAAAGTTATGATATTAAGTTTGTGATCATGCTGGATTGGCAGCACGTTGAATTTGATGTGCTTGCATGTGGATATGGATCCATCCTCCTAGGGTCTTCCTCTCATGTTCCTCTCTTGATGGTGTACAAGCGAATATTGGAAATATTGATCACTGGTTTGGAATGGACATGTAAATGTGAGGGAATCTGGTATGTGTGTTGCTGGATTTTGCATTTCATCTTCACCTGCAGTTTCTTCATCATTTGTCTGATTTAACTTCATATCACCTCTATGTTCCAAGACATTATCTGAGCAAAGTATTTGAGAAATTCTACACATACACACATGGATATTTTCTTACTAAACATAATGATTTGATTTCAATATTATTCTATACCGGGATTAAAGATGAAACTACACATGTGATAGCTAGTAACATTAATAATTTGTGCTCATTTTACCTTGCCGAGTTTATTTACGATACTTATTGAGTACATTGGGTCGGTTATACTCATACTACATTCTGCACTTAATTGTGCAAATTCAGGTATGGGGACTTAGTTATCAGTAGTAGGTTGCTTTTCAGACTATCTGCTAGAGGCGAGGTAGAGTTGCATCCTTGGTCGCAGTTTGACTTGTCTTTTCCTTTCATAGTGTTGTTATAGTTCAAAAAATGTATTTATTGCTTAGTTTCAGACTTGTATTTCGTTGTAGTAGCTCATGGCTCCGTACTTACCATTTTTTGGGGGATATACATTGTATTAGTAGGTTTTTATTGTATTGAGACCTCAGGTTTATGCTATTTCTATTAATTTCATTATTATATATCCTCCGTTATCAAGTTTCGACTTGCCTAGTCGGTGTGTTAGGCGTCATCACGGCGGGCTAAAATTTTGGGCCGTGACAGTAATCATGCGTGAATTCCAGAACCATCCTTGTGCCAAATTACAAAAATGTCCTTGGTCGTCCAACCAACCTTCTTTCCCTTATTATATAATTAAATTCTTTGTTGAATCCAATATATAAGAATTGATCGAACTGTATGAGTATTACATTAGATTTGACGATGCACATTCTAATTGAATCGGACGAACAATCGAATTAGAGACCTCTTGAACCACCAGACGATGTTTCTTATCTATATTCGAGGCGTAACAACTATATTACAATAAGAAAATCATTTCATGATATGGCCAGTTGATAAAGAAGTAATATCCAAAACAACTAGTGCACGACTTCATTCAAATATTTTGCTCCTTGCTTGCATGTACTATTACACCTCACAAGACTCGGTTATAATTTTGTTCATTATTTCAAACATCAACTTACAATAGAGTATGTTGAAGTTGAAAAACTAATTCGAGGAGTTTCTCAAGTAAGATAATAGTTAGCTCACAAACTTTAACTTTTTTTCTCTAGTGAAATTTTATTGAAAATACAATTTCACTTTTAAATATTCTTTTTCAACTTCAATTCCAAATACTCAGGAAGAGGGTGACTTCAGCGTAAAAACCCAAAGCTAGAAAGAGAGAGAGAGAGAGAGAGAGAGCGCAAAGGAGAAGTCGTTGTCGACATGTCAATGTCAAAAGTTCTGAAGGGACGCGATAAATCTAAACACATTAGATTAGCGTGTAAATCATAAAATGAAAACTTACTTATTCGCGTAGCATAAGCGAAAGGAATGGATGAACCGAGGCTAGAATCACTGGTCTGTGGTGGTTGTCACGGTGTGTTGAAGCAACCCCTATTACACTGTCTAGACCCTAGTATGAATTTAGGAGAAGCCGAAGCGTAGGAAAATATTGTGTGTTCTATAATTTTGTTGTATACTGTATGTGTACTTATATAAGACAAAATATGGTTACAGTAACAATTAGAGTTACTAGGTTCTTACCCTAGTGGGCCTTAGGGTAGATTCTATTTCCTCCATCTCCCACTCATACATAATGGGAGTTCTCATCTAATATGAGAAACATATTGTCATATCATCTCCTCAATCATTCATACAGGGAAGTAGATCGTGTGACCAACATACTATAAAAGCTAAGTGTTATACATCTGTTATATAGCCTCTCGTCGAGTGCAAACCTACAAGTAGATCATAAAGTATGCAGTACCCTAGATCATATGAATCACATTTCAATATTATCTCAAAATCTCATATATTATTATTTCGTGTATTCACAATCATAACTCTTAAGTTATAACTGGTGCACCAGTGAACACAAATAAATGAGATTTCGTCAACGATCTTCATTTTCTCACGATCCCCTTACCATTAGTTTGACTATTTTTCTACATATGCTCCTCTAGACCGAATTTGTGTTCACGATCCTTTGGAAACATACTAATATAGCTAACATCACACTAAGTCTCATTAATCTGATCGGAGTCCTTGAGGATAAAAAATCTTGAGCAACCATAAAATCTTAGGGTCTCACACAATAATAAGTTTAGGATGGACTTATGTTAACCCAATTGGTCGATATTAGCACACATGGTATGCAACACGTGCTACAATATTTTCTCCTTTTTTCCAAGAAGCATATGCCTTTATCTCATAATAATGTTGTACAGATGATATTTAAACACAATAAGTATCTAAATTTGAGTTTCTTGATCTACAACATTATTTTTAACTCACATGTGGCTCACAAAGTAGACTAGGTGAACATTTTTCACTCGAATGACCTTATGTCATTTTTTAAGCGATATTCTAATTTTAAGCGAATATATCTGAAATTATCCTTATGATAATTTTGTTTAGAATCATGTCTCATCTCGTTACATCACTACGATAAGAAGGTAGTTTTCTGTGTCAGAAGGCCAACATCTTATCTACTCGACATACTTATTAAAAAAAATGAATAAAGAATGCACATAACATTCAACCCTAAAAATATTTATGTATGTAAATCAACTTTGTTGGTAATCAAAGAACATTAGTTTTGTGAACATGAGAAAATAAAGAATAAAATGAACTATCTCAAAATATACTCAAGCTTTGAGACCTAATGTGTCTCATAAATGCATCTCTAGACAAAGGCTTATTCAATGGATCTGCTAACATATCTTTTATAGACACATATTTCGTGCTCATTACCTTGCGTCTAACCATGTCTCTCGAATAGTTATATTTGATATCTATATATTTGATTTTATAATGAAACTTAGGGTCCTTGATGGGGGATATTACAGCCTCACTGTCATAGTAAACTAATACTAGTTCAGTATTTTCAACTATATCAAACAAGCATTCCAAGAACTTTTTCAACCAAACAACTTCTTGTGATGCTGATGTGAGAGCCACGTATTCGGCTTCCATCGTAAATAGTGATACACATTATTATTTCTTGCTACTCCATGATATGGCGCCATCACTGAGTAAGAAACCATATCCTAAGGTAGACTTTTTCTCACCTAGATCTCCTCCATGATTAGCAACACAGTATCCTACTAATCGTAGATCTTTGCCGCTTTGGTAACAAAGTGCAGAATCAATAGTTCCCTTCAGATATCTCATGATCCTCTTTACTCCTGTCCAAGGTGCTAAACCTGGGTGGAATTGATATCTACTTACCAAGCTAACAATTTGACAAATATCAAATCTAGTGCACACCATTGCGTACCTTAGACTTCTAACTACGCTCCTATAAGGAACTCGATTCTTTCTGTCTCTTCAAGAGTCTTAGAACACATCTGACTTCCTAAGGTATGGCCTTTACTGATAGGAGTATCAACTAGGCTATTATTTTGCATATTAAATCGGTCAAGAACTTTTCTAATGTAATTCTCTAGTGAGAGGTACAATAGTTTCTTTGGACGATCTCTTGAAATATTAACTCCAAGAATATATGCAAATTTACCCATATCTTTCATCTCAAATTCGGGTGATAACCATGACTTTATCTCGGTGATAAACTTCTTTTCATTTCCAGCTATAAGTATGTCATCCACATACAATGTTAAAATCACAAGCTTGTTCCATGATTTTTTGTTATAAACGCAGTGGTCTTCATCCATCATGGTAAAAAAATTGGATACAACAATATTCTTAAAGATTATATACCATTTCCTTGACGATTGTTTGAGGCCATAAATAGACTTCAAAAGTCTACAAACCTTTTGTTCGTGGCCCTTTCCAATGAAACACTCAGGTTGTTCCATATAAATTTCTTCATTTAATTCTCCATTGTGAAAGGTAGTCCTTACATCCATTTGATGTAATTCAAGATCCTAGCTTGCAACAATAGCTAGAACCAGGCGAACCGAGGTAATTAATATAGCAGGAGAGAAAGTCTTTTTGTAGTATATTCCTTTTTGTTGTATATACCCTTTCGCCATCGGTCTGGCCATATATCTATCTAGTGTACCATCAGGCTTGAGCTTAGTTTTGAGAACCCATTTGTTGCCAATTGCTTTGCGTCCTTCAGGGACGTCAACTAGTTCCAAAAATTTATTGACTCTCATAGACTTTAATTCTAGACTCCAATTCATCTTCCATTGCTTTTGTCCAAATCCTTAGAATGGCATGAGAGAGCCTCTTTTACATTTTTAGTATTGTTTTGTTCTTACACGAGTATCATAAATAGTTCATTGCCTTCAATATCAAATCATCAGTGGGGAGTAATTCTACGAGAACCACGTCTTATTTTTGATTTATCATTGTTATAATTTGGGTCAATGTTGCTCCCACGGATCAAGAATATTCATCATGCTCCCACTTAGAACAAGATCCATTTGGCCGCTTCCATTAAATGTAGAAGGATTACTTTCATTTGCATCTGATGACGAAGAAGGTCATTGATGAAAAACTAATTCATCATATGCTAATATTTTCCCACTCGAATAAAGTTATCCTTGTACGTCTTGATCCATTATCTCAAACAAGGATAGGTCTTGACCTATCTTTGCCTTCTTAGGAAAATCATTCTCTAAGAATGTCACATCTCGTAATTCAAATTCAGTTACACTTCCACTGTCTTGCTGACCTATAAACACATAACCCTTTGAGGTTTTAGAGTATCTTATACAGATACTTTTATTCCCCTTGAGCCCAATTTTCCATATTTGTCAGAGGAATCATGTGTATAGGCAGCACAGCCCCAAGTTCTTAATACACTTAGATCTTGTAGTCTTCCAGTTCATAACTCATATGGAGCGGTAGTAATTGATTTTTTAGGTACTCGGTTAAGTACATAGGTGGAAGTAAGCAACGCATCACCCCAGTAACTAATTGGGAGGTTAGCTTGTGTTGTTGTTGACCTAATCAATTCCAGGTGTGTTCTGTTTCTTCTCTCTACAATACCATTGTATTGTGGAGTATTTGAGATAGTCAACTGATGAGTTATTCCTTTTTCATCTCATAAATCACTAAACTGGGTTGATAAGTATTCACGACCCCGGTCAATTCGAAGAACTTTTATCTTCTTGTCTAATTTATTTTCTACTAAGCTCGTATAACGTTTGAAGTAATTTATTGCTTTTGATTTACAGGAAATTAAATAGACGTAACTGAAAAGGGTAAAGTCATCAATAAATATGATGAAATAAATTTCTCCATTTCTAGCAGTAACATTCATAGGCCTACAAATGTCAAAATGGACTAATTGCAAATGATATTCAGCTCTAGTCGCTTTGCCAAAAGGTTTTCTTGCAATTTTTTATGCTAGACAACTTTCACAAGTATATAATTTCACATGTTCAATGCTGGAAAGCAAATCTTGTTTTTCTAACCTTTACATTCTTTGTTAGCCAATATGACCAAGTCTAGCATGCCATATGTCTATCACTGTCACATTTATATGAATAAACAAACATAGAAAAACTAGCATATTTATTAAATGAATCACAATCCAAATTCATAATAATTAAATCTTCGGTCACATGACCAAAACTAAATAAAGTTGAACCAAAGTCAACTTGGCAGAATTGCCATGACAAAATAAGACAAATCCTAGCTTAAGCAAACTGGAAGTGAAATAACATCTTGTGAAAAGAGAACATCATGTAGTATTAGGTCTCGACCACCACGTAGGACTAACTTTCTTGTGTTTATCCCTTCAACAAAAAATTTATTATTGTTGCCTACATATACCCACTTTTCTCCACGTGGAACTCGCTGAAATACAACAAAGGCACTGTGTTTCCAAGCTATGTGGTTCGTTGCTCCCGAGTCTTTCTAGGAGGCTAAGAGCAAATATCTAGCATAGTGACCCCTTTTGTCACAATTATAGAATTTCACTTTAGCAACTTTGACACATTTGAGACGCATGTTCTCTCCTTTTTCAGTCTTTGCTCTTTTAGCAGGCTGAGCTGGTTGAGCTTGAGACGCCCCTCTCAGAAATAATATTTTTCAAAGCAGTAGTCATTCTTTAACAAAATAAAAAATATTATGAGTACCATAAAAAATAATGCAATGCATTATGTTCAACATGCATATATTATATCACACTAAGCATTAATTTATTAAGTTAATAAATAAATATGTTAATCATGGAGTCTAGAGTTCACTGTGTTTCCAATCATT
Organism: Nicotiana undulata; assembly: GCA_005239495.1. Classification (NCBI taxonomy): domain Eukaryota; kingdom Viridiplantae; phylum Streptophyta; class Magnoliopsida; order Solanales; family Solanaceae; genus Nicotiana; species Nicotiana undulata. Next base: position 44,492 of record ML241580.1, on the reverse strand, counting down.
GTCCAAAACCTAAAATATGAAAATTAACCTATACAATTATTTAGCGAAGTGTCTCAATCATGTTTAAGAAAACATAATTATCTATCATGATTTTATAATCTCATATGATCATAATTTAAAAAATAACTTTATTAGCATGCAAAATTAAATTAATGTCAAACTAATCAAAATATTTGTAACGATCCGGCCGGTCGTTTTGTGAATTTAAATCTCGTTTGGTGGCATAAGGTCCAGAGAAACTTTGTATTATGTGTATCTACTTACGTGTGTAGTTGAATTTAGTTACTGGATGATTCGAAGTCAAATCAGAAGAAAGGTTTAAGCCTTGGAAGCTTAAGTGGTAAGATTTGACGGGAATTTGACTTTTGTGTAAACAACTACAAAATGGGTTGTGGATGATTTCAACAGCTTTGTATGGTGATTATGGATTTTGGCATGCGTTCGGATTTGGATTTGGAGGTCCATAGGTTAATTTGGAGCATTTCGGCGAAAGTTGAAAAAGTTAAAGTTTTGAAGGTTGAGAGGTTTGACCAATTATTGACTTCGGAGATACCGGGGTCGGGATGAAATTCTGAGAGTTGGAACAGCTCAGTTGTGTCATTTGGGACTTGCCTGCAAAATTTGATGTAATTCCGAGTTAATTTGATTTCGGCGCAAGTTTTAGAAGTTGGAAGATTTGAAATTTCATAAGTTCGATTCATGGTGTGACTTGTAGTTTTGGTGTTGTTTGATGTGATTTGAGACCTCGAGTGAGTCTGTGTTAGGTTATGGAACTTGTTGGTATGTTTAGAAGGGGTCCCGGGGGCCTCAGGTGAGTTTCAGATGGGCTACGGGCCATTTCTTCATGTTTTGGGGTGCTGGTTTCTAGTGTCTGATAACCTTCTTTGCGATTGCGAAGTCCCAGTCATGATCGCATAGTGTACTATTGACCTACCGTATTTTTCTTTCATCCTATTCGCACTGTAAGTTTCATGATCGCGAACTTGTGAATTCTTCTACACCGCATGCGCGTTTGATCTTCTGTGTTCGCGTAATGGTAGCCTTGATAGGGAGCCTCACTTTGTTCTTCGCGTTCGTGTCTTTAAGTCCGCGATCGCGTAGGTTTAGCTCACTGTTGTCCGCGTTGACATCTCTTTGTTCGCGTTAGCATAGGGTCGTTATGGGCATCCTTCTTTTTCTTCTTCGTGATCGCGAGGGATGTTTCGTGATCGCGATGCATAAACACCTGGGCAGAATATATATTTCTCGATTCCAAGGGTTAGCCATTTTCACCATTTTGGAAGTTCTAGAGATCGGTTTTGAGCAATTCTTTGTGAGTTTTTCAAGCAAATCTATTGGGTAGGTGTTATTCACCTAGAATTTATTATATTCTATGATTTTATCTTTATTTTTATCATTTGCGCTTTGAGTTGAGGAAAATGGAGTTTTTTAAAAGAAAATTTAAATCATGATTTGAGGGACGAATTGGTATCGGAATTTGATAATTTTAGTATGGTTGAACTCGTATAGGAATGGGTGTTCAGGTTTTGTGAAATTTGTTGGTTCCGAGGTGCGGTGATAATAGGCTAAATTCACGTAGTTAGTGTAGATTTATACTCCAACTTAATGATGCTTCACTGTCTTAGGAATGTCAAATGATGTTAAAATGGCTCTAATTGTTGATTTCATGCTTCGCAGGAGTAATGTGCGCTTATGAGGACCTAGGATGGTGTTTGGAGCCAAATTGAAGGAGAAAGTCCCCTAGGAGTCTTTAGCGTGTGAAAAGAAGGAAGAAAATTGCTGGGACAGATTACAAGTCCACTAGTGCGACCGCGCTAGTCCAGATGCTAGGGACATAATGAAACCTCGCTAGCACGGTCTTAGCGCGCGATCGCGCTAGTCCAGCGATCCCCAGGCAGAATGTTTATCCATTAGCATGCCCAGTAGCGCACTGGCGCGCTAGTCGAGTTCGAACACGCTATAGTCAAGGGTAAAATTGAAAGCGTGTGGAGCCCGTTGAGGATGAACATCTTGTTATATTAATATAGTTTGCTTGGTTTCAATCTCTATTTGTTCAACTAAGTTCTTATTGTAGTTGATTGAAGGGCCCTCAATTAGCTGTGCCTATTTAGTGTGTATCTGCTTGAGAGAGAGTACAAATTTAGGTAGTTGTTGAACAACACCACTCCCAAAGTATAGGAGGGATCCATAATCGAGGGTTTAAAGGTTGGATTAGGAATAACGATACCTTGGGTGCAATCTAAAGTGAGCTATAATAAAAGCAAGCTAGCATAGCTCGGGAGAGTGCGTCTAGTAAATTGTCGTAATTACTCGGGAGAGATTTACGGTAGCAAGAGTGCTCATGATTGATAGAGATAATTAGGCCAAACTATATGAAATATACAAGAACGGATTCCATCAACGGGGGAAACCATAACCTTAGATCCTTATCGCATTTGTTTACAACTTAGCAATAGTTATCTTCTAGTTCAATTACTTTCATTCAGTCTTAGTTTGTAGAAACACCAACAACTGGTATTCATAAATTTTGGGAAGTTAATTACGAAGAATCGAGTGAGTCTAACAATAATAATTGATAGGTTAATTCCCTATGGGATTCGACTCTGGGCATAATACTCAGGTTATATTTGCAACGTCTGCTTAGTTCTTTTTATAAGACATAGTTGGCCGTGATCAAATTTTGGCGTCGTTGCCGAGGAATTAATGGTGTTATCAATTAGAGTTGGAAGAAATACAAAATTCTTAAGTGTAGTCAATTTTCTTCACTTTCAATCTATACATTGTAATTTTAACGTTTGCTAACTTGGTTGTACAGGTTCATGCCTAGAAACTCATCGAGAAATGGTGAAGAATTTGAAGCCTTATCAAACCCCGAGAAAGATTTCAAGGCCTTCAACCGGGCTAACCGAAAAATCAAACAACAACAACCAATTGAATAAATCGAACCAGGCATGGCAAATCTAAACAACAGAAACAACAATAGGGAAGACGTGGTAGACCCAGCTGCATAGGGTGTGGCACCTCTTGTGCTTGAGGCGCCTTTATATGACTGGGCACAACCCACGGCGGAGAATATGGCCGCTGCGATTGTAGTCCCTCAGATACAGGCTGAGTCTTTTCAGATCACCAACAATATGTTGCACTTGTTGCAGAACAATGGACTATTTTCGGGGTTATACATTGAGGATCCCCAACAACATTTGAAGAATTTCCTGTCGATCTGCAATACTCAGAGGCAGCCAAACGTCACTCAGGAAGCAATAAAACTGTTGTTGTTTCCATTCTCAGTGACAAGAGCAGCCTAGACTTGGCTCAACTCGCTCCCCATCAATTCCATTGCCACAGGGGAGGAGTTAGGTAAGCATTTTGTGAACAAATTCCATCCACCCAACAGGACTGCTCAACAAATTGATGTAATCTTGAGCTTTAGACAGAAGCCAACGGAAACATTGTAAGAAACATGGGAATGATTTAAAGGGATGTTGGTTATCTGTCCGCATCATGGTATTCCAGAGCAAATGTTGGGTCAGCATTTTTATATGGTTCTGGAAGATAGTGTGAAAGCAAATATAGATGCTTCAGCTGGTGGACCATTCTTGAGCAAAACATGGAGAGAAAGCCAGATCCTGCTTGATAAACAGGCGCAGAATTCGGGGTGGACAACCAGGAATGCACCAATCACTCCAATAGTTCACTCAGTGGCCTTAGATCCAACAAACACTCTTGCTGAAAACATGGCCATCGTGATGACACAACTGAGCATACTCACTAAAAATGTTGAGGAGTCAAGGCAGAAGCAGCAGGTACATATTGTAGATACTATCAATGGGGGCTTATGCACATCTTGCATTAGTCAGCCACTTGGTAATCAGTGGTATGCTGAAAGTTATCATTATCACTACCCTGAAAACATGAACTATGTGTCAAATTATGGGGGCCAGCGACAGGGTGGACAGAATTAGGGCCAGCAAAATCAGCCTTACAGGCACCGCAGCAGTAGTACAACAGTGGAAACATGGGATCCATACGACCTCACGGTAATGTGGTGCCGTATCTGTAAGGACCCGTAAAATTTCTTAACTAAAAATGATGCCCGGTTAGATCCCTATGTTGTTATAACTGTAGAAATTCTTCGTGGCGAGCTTGCGAGCCGCGGTTCGGACCTTTAGGATTGAAAAGTACCCCAAGACTAATTTTCCAGAATTGCGCAGATCTGCGGTCCACTATGCGATCGTAGATCAGGTATGCGGACTGCATAGTGTTCGCATACCTGGACAGCCTGTTGTGCAATTTGAGGATAGCTATGCGGCCCAAGATGAGATCGCATTTTGGGAATGCGGACCGCATAGCTGTCGCATCCTTGCACCTCCATTTTGCGGAGGAGGTTATGCGATGCACTATGCGATCGCATAACAGGTATGCGGACCGCATAGTGGTCGCATACCTGGGCAGTCCGGTTTCCATTTTGGCCCATTTGAGGGCCATTTATACGACACGAATGCGGACCGCATAGTGGTCGCATACCTGGGCAGTCCGGTTTCCATTTTGGCCCATTTGAGGGCCATTTATACGACACGAATGCGGACCGCATAGCAGAAATGTGATCGCATTCCTGACCGCATTTCCTGTGTCGGGGCTCCTTATTTCTAATTTCAAGACCCGACCCCCAGCTTAATAAAATGCCCATCCCCTTCATTTTAACGAGTATCTGAACAAAGTAGAGAGAAGGGAGGGTGTGTTTAGTGAGAAAAAGCCATCTTCTTCATCAAATTGGTCCTCCATCTCTACTCAGGCCCGGATATTATCGAGTAACTTTCATCTTCTTCACCATCAGAGGTAAGTCCCCACCCCATTTCCATTATTTTCTCAGATTTTATATAAAAATGGGATACACATGGGTTGGTTCTTGAAAACAAGAGTATAAGACCTTGCATGCATGTATATGATTTGTCATAATCTAATAAAGGAAAGCAAGTTAGAGTAATCTTTCACTAAAAAGGGTTTGGTTAATCTAAAGGAACATATAGCGTTTGATAAAATTCCCAAATGAGTTCTAGGCATGTTCATGATTACTAATTCTAAGATAAATGTATCGCATTGTGATCTAGATAGACGGTGCTAGACGGATCGGTGAATTGTGATAGGAATTAAAGGGAATTTCGATTCCAGGTATGTATGGCTAACTTTAATCTTTGTAGAGTCGCCTTGTTGGTGTCCGAGCATTTGGTATGAGTTTCTTGCTTGAGCATATGTGAATTGATTGTTCTAATGTGTTGAGACATAAGATTCTATTCTCTGATTGTCCTAGTTGGTTACCATGCCACCATGCTATATGAGATTGTGAAAATGGTGATTTCTTGTGCTTACTATATCATGTGCAAAGCTCGTTAACTGTTGAATACCTTGGTATGAAAGGATGTACTACCAAACGAAAGAAATGATAACGAATCCAATTGTTGAATGTATCTAAGTGCTAAATGTTGTGTAGTAAATAATGGAAAGGAAACGTGGATAAACTAATTGAGCTATATGTTGATGGCATACCGTATATGACTCACAGTTTGATAAAGATTTTTGTGGCCTTGATTTCATATGGTTATTTGGTTGTTACGAATGAATATCCTTGATGATGAGAATCTTTGTGATTGAATTGTTGGTTGATGTTGTTATTAAATACAATATTGAACGTATCAAAGTGCTAAAGGCTGTGTAGCAAATGATGAAAGTAAATGTGGACTGATTTGACTGAGTTAAATGATTGTGGAAACACCATATATGAATTACTGATTGGTAAGGATCATCTTGCCTTGATTTCACATAGTTATTGGTTGATATGAACTTATGTTCTTCATGATGAAGATCCTTGTGATTTAATTGTTGGTGGTTGTTGTTATGAAATGTGATTGTATGGTGGGATCGGGTTGCACGCCGCAACACGAAGTAATAAGGGTGGAGAGGCAATAAGGGTGAGATGTGACTGTACGGTGGGATCGGGTTGCGCGCCGAAACACGAAGTAATAAGGGTGGAGAGGTAATAAGGGTGAAATGTGATTGTGTGGTGGGATCGGGTTGCGCGCCGCAACACGAGGTAATAAGGGTGAGATGTGACCGACAGATGAAAAATTGAAATGAGTAACTGTGAAACCTTCATTGTGATTTTTTGTATTTTTGTGTGGTATTTGTTTAGTTTCCCTGACTGTCTTCTACTTGTGTACTGTTTGATTCTACTTAGAATGAAGCTTGTTCATACATACTAGTACTATTCAATGGTACTAACGTCCCTTTTGCCGGGGGTGCTACATCTTTTACATGTATGTAGGTGGTTCTAAAGCAGGTCCGACCGCCGATAGTGGTGCCTCCTCTTCATCCTTCCAGCAGTTCCAGTGAGCTCCATTTCCTCTCGGGGCCGTGTGTAGTCTATATCATCTTCTTTTGTATATGTTGTATCTTTAAAGGTATAGTCGGGGCCTTGTTGCCGGCTAATCTATGTAAACTCCCAGTACTCCTAGTGGCTCCGTAGACACTATATGGGTTGTATATATATATATATATATAGTTTGGGCAGTAGTTGTATTTACTCGTAATCGTGGGCTGAATCGGAAATGTTGCATGTAACTTGTATCTTTTGTGATTATCAAATGCAAAAAAATGTTAAAAGGAGAAATGAACTTAAGTTGTAAGACCATGCTTTGATTTAATTTGCTATTTCATATGGAATATTGTATATCATAAACACGGGGTAATGCGTTGGGCTGGAAAGGCAATCCAGGTCCGCTTGACCGGGATTATCCGGTTAGGCGCCGGTCTCGTCCCTCGGTTTTGGGGCGTGACAAACTTGGTATCATAGTCTAAGGTTTTAAAGTGTCCTAGGATGTCTCGGAGCCGTGTCTAGTAGAGCCCTTCTTATCGGTGTGTTGTCGACCACATCTATAATTAGGGGGCTACTTGGACATTTAGGAATTTCACCCTTCTTTGATACTCCAATCGTGCGATAGAGCTCAAGTTAGGGAGTTAGTTTTCTCTCCAAACCTTACTCTCAAAATGAGTAATCGTGATACCATAATCTGCGTGTTTGAATCCATGAGGAGGGATTGATCCCACCATTGAGTCCGAAGGAGATTGCTCAAAGGCTTGTTAAAAGAATGTATTGAGCCATGGAGGGACAGGTGGAACCTATCGCTAAGAGGGGAGTGCCCTTGTCCCTATTTATGTCACTACACCACCAAATCTTATAGTATATTGGTATGGTACCAACGAACGTTAGGGATGTGGAGTCAAGGGGCCTCGATTAAGCTATTGCCCTATCAACCTGAAGTCACCAAGTAAGTCACTCCTTAGCATAACCAACGTACTCTTGTTGTATATATACATCCATATTGAGGAATTTTCATAGGCATGGTCTTAATAGATGTTGAGTCACAAAACATCGCATGGATCTACTCTTTGAACGAGATCCATTATTTCGTGAACCCACTCTACCACAAATTCCTTTATAAGAAATCTCTTTTGACATTCAGCTCTATAATCATGTCCTCAAGTAGAGTTGTAGCTATAGAATTACTACTTCCCACACGCCTTTCTAAACTCTCAACAAGGGACTAAACCCGAAGATTTTCTTATCGAATGAATGGATGAACAATTATCATATTTTCGCACAAGATAAAAGGATATTTCTTCTTGACCATTTATCCTTCTCTATTTAAAATCCTAGGCCATTTTTCTTCGAGTTTATTCTTCAATCTGAATGTTGACATAGTATCATAGTGAAGGTCTTGCCTTGTGTCATCATCATCTCTAGTATGGTAGTGTCCTCGCTCTATCTTTGTTGAGGCTTCCATTTTGGCCTAGTGGTCGGAATCGGCAAGATTTTTGTTTATTTGGTGAGAATCTCCCTCTTTCCCCGACAGGTTATTTTCTGAGTTTGGTCTGCTCAATTACTTTTAAACACTATTAAAATCTCCATCGAAGCTAGGGTCTGTCGAGCCTCCATGTAGCTGGATCGTGCTACTTATTCTTGTTTCTCATCTTACTCTTGAAGGTTGTTCTTCTTTTGGTTATAAGGAAGACGAGCATTTTCGCTCCTCCTTTGGGTTTCATAATACTTGTTTAAGTGTCGTTATATGTTAACTGCTCTATGTTGCTACGAATCCAACTGATTTGAATGTTAGTACTAGCTCTACTAGCCGCGAGGCTTTTGAGTTCACTCTTATAACCTTCAAGTCCTCTTCCTGTTAGTTTCTCCTATATACCCTATTTTCCCCTAGTTGTTGTCCTATTCCAGTTCCAATTTCGGTGGTTGAAGGAAGATCATAATTGTGTCTTTGGCATCTAGAGATAAAATTTCCTTTGTCATATGTTAATCCTTATGTTGCTATGGGGCATGGGACGGAGTCAGGGCAACCTTATGAGCCATTCTCTGTAGCTACTCTTTGAATGGGGCGTATTACCTACGACCTCTTAAGAAATTGAACCCAATAATAACTTCTTGAATCGAGTCATAATCATAGGGTAATACTCCCCACTTGCTTCCCTAAATTTTTTCAACAAGGAATTACACCTGACAGATTCCTCATATAACCTTCTCAGTTAAATAGATAATATATGCTCCCTTGTGCTTACGTACGCACCGCCGTAAAGCTTACCTATGTGGTGTCAAGTTCCATAAAAAGCATCCCGGAATTGCAATCCTTCTCGAGTCACTCTTTTCTCACTGGTGTATATGGCTTCTATGGTTTGAATAGTCACTCTACTCTTGCGGATATCATCGTGAAAACCTTCTCACTGTCTAGTAACATAAGGGCATGCCTTAACACCTATCATATGTGTGCATGTCAATCGAAATGGTCACCGTGTGCATAGGGTCTCTTTGAAAATTGAGATCCTCATATCCCCGTCATAGAAAGACCTTGTGTCGCCATCTTAGTATAACTTCCGTGTCCGCTTGGGACACCCCGCGGTAAGTAGCCCACTTTGTTCCTAGTATTACAGCTTCCCGTGATGTGGTCTTGTATTGCAGTCAGTACTTAGTATAGCAGAAGCATGACAAACTCATAACAAATGTTTATTTTCTTCTTACACCTCCACCCCATGTGTTAATTGTGTTTCTTAGTATGTGAATTCATTGTGTTAATTTCCCAACACTTGCTCGATAGCTGTGGGAGAATGTTTCCTCCTATGTGTCACTATAACACGTGTCCTCTTATGTGTCACTATAACACTTACTTTCTCATTAAGACCCTTAATAGGCTCCCCGTCAAGGCAAAATGTACCTTTGAGGGATATCATAGCACAATGCCTACTTCTTATGTTTTCCTGCCTTTCATTAGTATCTGGGTACACCTCGAGTTAAGGCCTATGGAGAACTCATTAAGAACTTTTTCAAATCTTCCATGATTATTCTATATTGTTCCATTGGGCTTTGTTGCCTTTGCACTCTCAGCTTCTAGAATCATTGATTACGTAATTTTCATGTGCGGGGAGTTTTGCTATCCTTGGCATTTCACCTCCCTGGTTGGATAGGAGTTTTATTTGTATTTTTCCCTGGAGCATCATGTTACCCACTAGAACCCCTCTAACTAATACATGATTTCACCCCCATGCTAAGATGTCCTAGCTATATAGTATCACTCGTAGAAGGTTGAGATTAGATACTTCCAGGTTTCTGCACATAACATGAGCATACTGATTGAGAAGACAAGTTGGCATATCTTTAGTTAACTCATACCGGATCGATCATCAGGAAGGGTTAAGCTGCTTGGATGATGATAATCTCATAGGTGTTTGACTCCCTTTTTCACCCTCATGCGCACGTGGCATAGATCCCTTGTGTCAGTTAATGTTAGGAGTGTAATTCAACTTCATGTGGTTCTTTTGAAGTCTCTATCACATCCATGTTGCGAGAATCTTACCATTTTGAGCTAAACTTATTTTCCTTACACTCAAGGAGACAATTGGTTTGTCATACTTGATCGCTCCTCCGTAGAGCTTGCTATCGCCGGGCAGGGCATGTGTGGAGAGGGTCAAATGTTATTGTCCCATGCATAACTCGTAGCATCCTAAGGATAACTGATGCTAGAATCTTCATCCTCCCAATCATGCCTCCCGTGTGTCTCATGTCTAGGAAAACCCACTTCTTTTAGATCTCAGGATCACATACATGGTTCCCACCGTACCAATGCGTGCTAGTTACCTCTATGCTTCATTTGTCTAATAATTAATGTCGTCACAATGATTAACGATGTCAGCATTGTTAGTAGTAATCTTCGTGTCTCTTAACATATAACCTCATGAAAGACTTTTCTCACCACATCAATGGGTTCCTGAATAATTCCAGTCCAGTCTTGAAACTCCGTTGCTCCTTATTGTATTAGATCTATTTGGTATTGAAGGATCAAACGTGTCAAAGTTACTTGGTGATCACATGTATTCAATAGGTAATTTTATGGTCAATTTATTGTATCACATCTTGGAGTAATCGTGAAGGTCACCATAGGTTTAGTTTGAGTATTCCAGCAGAATTCAGAATCTAGGAGGGGGAGCAGCTTATTCTCAAAATTTTCCCTGAAGATGTTATTTGAATTGATAATGAAGTGTACTTAAGCGCATTTCCCATTAGGTTGCACTAGGAGTATGATGTTTCTCAAGTATTTGTGTTTTCATATGTCTATGTCTAAGAATGTAGTTGGAAATCCTTTGTGTATCATCCTGGTGTAAATTATTGAAGGTGAAATTAATGGATAGTTAGCTTGTGCGAGGTATCTAGTTGTCATCCTTGTTAGGTAAGTTTAGGGGTTGGGATTGTTTCCATGAATGTGTTATAGAAAGACTTGTAGGTCGAGGAAGCCACATGGGAAACGAAAAAATGAAATGAAAGAAAAATACCCTCGTTGGTTTGAATAAGTCAGGTAGTTGTTTTCGAAAGTTGCCATCTCTAAGTAGTTGCGTTCTGTATCATATTTTGTGTAAAGCCACCCTACTCCCCTAATTACCCTACTATTGTGACTTCTCAAATTTTTACCACATTTGTATATGTTGTGATTAGTTGGGTCATGTGCAACCCCTTGAAATAGCTGAATTATGTGCAACTCATGTAATAGTTGAATTATGTGCAAATTTGTGGTGTTAATTGAACTATGTACATCTTGTTGAGGTAATTGAGTTATATGCAACCTTTTGAGATAACCGGGTTGTGTGCAAGTTGTTGGAGTAACTGAAAATGTATGGAATTGGTTAAAAATGTGTTTCGGGGGCTCTCTGACGGGTAGATAGGCCTAATTACAAAGGAAACTCCGGCGAAATTTTTAGAAAATATCGGAGTTAGTGAAAATTGGGGGTTGGCATGTTGTATTTTCTAACCCAGTGAATTCCCCAATTCTCATTCGAGGAAGAATGATCTTAAGTGGGGGAGGATGTAAGGACCCGTAAAATTTCTTAACTAAAAATGATGCCCGGTTAGATCCCTATGTTGTTATAACTATAGAAATTGGTTCATACCTTTAGGATTGAAAAGTACCCCAAGACCTAAAAGATAAAATTTTCCAGAATTGTGCAGATCTGCGGTCCACTATGCGATCGCAGATCAGGTATGCGGACCGCATAAAGGTCGCATACCTGGACATCCTGCTGTCCAATTTGAGGGCAGCTATGCGGCCCAAGATGCGATCGCATTTTGGGAATACGGACCGCATCGTTGTCGCATCCTTGCACCTCCATTTTTGCGGAGGAGGTTATGCGATCACATAACAGGTATACGGACCGCATAGTTGTCGCATACCTGGGTAGTCCGGTTTCCATTTTGGCCCGTTTGAGGGCTATTTATGCGACAGGAATGCGGACCGCATAGCAGGAATGCGATCGCATTCCTGACCGCATTTCCTGTGTCGGGGCTCCTAATTTCTAATTTCAAGACCCGACCCCCAGCTTAATAAAATGCCCATCCCCTTCATTTTAACGAGTATCTGAAAAAAGTATAGAGAAGGGAGGGTGAGATTAGTGAGAGAAAGTCATTTTCTTCATCAAATGGGTCCTCCATCTCTACTCAGGCCCGAAAATTATTGAGTAATCTTCATCTTCTTCACCATAAGAGGTAAGTCCCCACCTCATTTCCATTAATTTCTCATATTTTAGATAAAAATGGGATACACATGGGTTGGTTCTTGAAGACAAGAGTATAAGACCTTGCATGCATGTATATGATTTGTCATAATATAGTAAAGGGAAGCAAGTTAGAGTAATCTTTCACTAAAAAGGGTTTGGTTAATCTAAAGGAACACATAGCGTTTGATAAAATTCCCAAATGAGTTCTAGGCATGTTCATGATTACTAATTCTAAGATAAATGTGTCGCGTTGTGAACTAGATTGACGGTGCTAGACGGATCGGTGAATTGTGATAGAAATTAAAGGGAATTCCGACTCCAGGTATGTATGGCTAACTTTAATCTTTGTAGAGTCGCCTTGTTGGTGTCCGAGCATTTGGTATGAGTTTCTTGCTTGAGCATATGTGAATTGATTGTTCTAATGCGTTGAGACGTAAGATTCTATTCTCTGATTATCCTAGTTGGTTGCCATGCCACCATGCTATATGAGATTGTGAAATGGTGATTTCTTGCGCTTACTATATCATGTGCAAAGCTCGTTAACTGTTGAATACCTCGGTATGAAAGGATGTACTACCAAACGAAAGAAATGATAACAAATCCAATTGTTGAATGTATCTAAGTGCTAAATGTTGTGTAGTAAATAATGGAAAGTAAATGTGGATAAACTAATTGAGCTATATGTTGATGGCATACCGTATATGACTCACTATTTGATAAAGATTTCTGTGGCCTTGATTTCATATGGTATTTTGGTTGTTACGAATGAATATCCTTGATGATGAGAATCTTTGTGATTGAATTGTTGGTTGATGTTGCTATTAAATACATTGTTGAACGTATCAAAGTGCTAAAGGCTGTGTAGCAAATGATGAATGTAAATGTGGACTGATTTGACTGGGTTAAATGATTGTGGCAACACCATATATGAATTACTGATTGGTAAGGATCATCTTGCCTTGATTTCACATAGTTATTGGTTGATATGACCTTATGTTCTTCATGATGAAGATCCTTGTGATTTAATTATTGGTGGTTGTTGCTGTGAAATGTGATTGTATGGTGAGATCGGGTTACGCACCGCAACACGAAGTAATAAGGGTGGAGAGGCAATAAGGGTGAGATGTGACTGTACGGTGGGATCGGGTTGCGCGCCGCAACACGAAGTAATAAGGGTGGAGAGGTAATAAGGGTGAAATGTGATTGTGTGGTGAGATCGGGTTGCGCGCCGCAACACGAAGTAATAAGGGTGGAGAAGCAATAAGGGTGAGATGTGACTGACAGATGAAAAATTGAAATGAGTAACTGTGAAACCTTCATTGTGATTTTCTGTATTTTTGTGTGGTATTTGTTTGGTTTCCCTGACTGTCTTCTATTTGTGTACTGTTTGATTCTACTTAGATTGAAGCTTGTTCATACATACTAGTATTATTCAATGGTACTAACGTCCCTTTTGCCGGGGGCGCTAGATCTTTTACATGGATGTAGGTGGTTCTAAAGCAAGTAGTTCCGACCGCCGATAGTGGTGCCTCCTTTTCATCCTTCCAACAGTTCCGATGAGCCCCATTTCCTCTCGGGGCCGTGTGTTGTCTATATCATCTTCTTTTGTATATGTTGTGTCTTTAAAGGTATAGTTGGGGCCGTGTCGCCGGCTAATCTATGTAAACTCCTAGTACTCTTAGAGGTTCCGTAGACACTATGTGGGTTGTATATATATATATATATATATATATATATATATATATATATATATATATTGGGCAGTAGTTGTATTTACTCGTAATCGTGGACTGAATCGGAAATGGTTCATGTAACTTGTATCTTTTGGGATTACCAAATGCAAAAAATTGTTAAAAGGAGAAATGAACTTAAGTTGTAAGACCATGCTTTGATTTAATTTGCTATTTCATATGGAATATTGTATATCATAAACACGGGGTAACGCGTTGGGCAGGAAAGACAATTCAGGTCTGCTTGACCGGGATTATCCGGTTAGGCGCCGGTCTCGTCCCTCAATTTTAGGGCGTGATAGTATCAAAGGCCACAGGGTCACAATAATCAAAATTAGAATCAGCAACAGGCCTACCACCCCCCTCAGCAACAACATGGTGGGAGACAGGAAGATGGTTTCTCCATACTTGAAGCAATGATGCAACAGGTTATCCGGTCAAGTGCAAAAATAAGCGAGAGAGTATATGCTCATGAGTCTGCTATTAAAAATATTGATGTGAAAATGTGCTTGATCTCGATGTCTTTGAATAATCGTCCTCATGGGACATTGCCTGCAGACACGCAGGTAAATCCTAAAGATCAGGGTCCGAAGCAACTGATGGCAGTGAGTCTACGCAATGGAAGGGACTTAGACTTGTAGAAGGAAAGATCTCGAATTAGCAGACAGGATGAGACACAGGTACCAGTGCCTATTGAAATTGATGAATCAACAAAACTGACTGAGGTGACAGTGCAGCCTATTCAAGGAGATCCCAGCACATAGATCGAGGATGAGAAATAAGCTGAGACAGCTCAGGAACCAGTAATTGAAGTGGTGCTTGACAAAGAAAAATCCTAACTTACTGGGAATAAGAGACCTCCAGCACCATTCCCACAGAGGCTAGATAAGTATCAGAAGGATGAGCAGTATAAAAAGTTCTTGGACATGTTGAAACAAATACAAGTAAACATTCCTTTGATTTATGCTCTGAAGAAGATGCCTGGGTATGCCAAAATGATGAAGGACTTAATGTCCCGAAAATTTGACTTACAAGACTTGGCCACAGTGACGCTTACGTAGACTTGCAGTGCTGTTGTGACTCGACCAATTGCGGAAAAGTTGTCTGATCCAGGGAGTTTCACCATTCCCTGCACCATTGGAAATTTTGTCTTTTCAAAGGCACTTTGTGATTTAGGGGCTAGCATTAATATTATACACTCGTCCATCTACAAGAGGTTGGGGATTGGTAGAGCCAGACCAACCTCTATGTTGTTGCAGCTGGAAGACAGGATGGTAAAAAGACCGTTAGGCATTCTGGATGACGTACTGGTGCAGGTAGGGAAGTTCGTGTTCCCTGCGGATTTTGTGACACTGGATTGCAGAGTGGATGAAGAGATTCCCATAATTTTGGGAAGGCCATTCTTGGACACAGGAAGAGCCCTCATTGATTGTGAAACTGGGGAGATCAAGATGAGGTTGAATGACGAGGAAATCACATTCAATGGTGTCACGACCCCAAATCCTAACAGGTCGTGATGGTGCCTATCGCGGAACTAGGCCAGCCAACCATCACATAACTGCACATTTTGTTTTAATATAATTTCTCATAAATCAAAAATAACCAGCAAACAGAGTATAAAATAATTTCTTTAAGTTTTTAAGCATCAATAATATAATTCAACAATCTAAACTAATCCCCCAAGACTGGAGTCAACCGATCACGAGCATATAAGAATAAAATATAACTCTGCTAATGTCATAACCGATGTCTAGGAATGAAATACTAAGACTAATAAAGGAATGGGAATGGAGAAGCTGCGAACGCTGGACAGCTACTTCGAAATCCCAAAAGCTGATGACAACGAACTCGGACAACTACTGCTCCGAACCAGTACCTGGATCTGCACACAGGGGTGCAGGGAGTAATGATGAGTACGCCAACTCAGTAGTAATGAAAATAAATCACAGTCTGAAGAATAAGAAACACACAGCGCAGATACACCAATCCACAAAACAATAAACCATCAAGTCTCAATACAGTATACATAATTTCGAAAACCAGTTTCCATAAAATCCTTTAAAAAAATCATATTTTCCAATATTTCTCAGTAAAACTCTCAGTAATATCAGTTTGAAAAATGAAGAGAACCGTAGTCAAAAACTCAGTAAAATATCATCATAGAACTGCCCCTGGGGCCATAGTCATCACTCATAAATATTCCCTCAGCACCTCACCATCACTCATTATCAGTCACTCAGCACCTCATAGTCACTCAGCATCAACCCCTCGGGCAACTTCACTATCACTCATACCTCCCAATCAATCATCACTCAACACTCGGCACTCGCACTCAGTAGGTACCTGCGCTCACTGGGGTGTGTACAGACTCCGGAGGGGCTCCTACAGCCCAAGCGCTATAAACAAGCGAAATCATGGCATCATTCACTCTCAGGAAATCGGCCTCTCTCATATCATAACATCCTCACAACATTGGCCCTCGGCCTCACTCAGTCAGACACTCACAACATGCCACTCGGGCCATAAATAAACGGGGTTCTCGACCCAAAATAGTATTTTATTTCAAGAAATAGTAATATTATCAAATAGGAGTGTCAACAATTTCATAAGAAAGACTGAGTGTAAAATCATAGTTTCAAAGTGAGAAATATCAGTAATATAGCCCTCAAGGGGTTAAACAGATCGGCACTGGGCCCCAAACATGGCTTACAGCCCAATTATATCAAATCGTAGTAATACTATAGAGAATAGGCTTTGAAAGCAGTTTTGCAACTCAATAGTTGCCTTAAAAGGAACATTTTTCCAAATTTCCAATCCGTGCACGCCCCACACTCGTCATCCAGTGTGTGCGTTACTCCAAATCCATGAAAGGATGTAAAGTCCGGGGTTTCATACCCTCAGGACAGGATTTAAAGAGATTACTTACCTCAAACTAGCCCGAAAAGCTACTCCGCAACACGCTTGCCTCTCGAATCAACTTCTGAGTGCTCCAAATCTACAAAAATCAGATTTTTCTCATCAAATTATGCTAAAGGAATGAATTCCAATTAAAAAGCATCAATTTTAGCACAAAACCCGAAATTAACAAAAACCCGACCCCCGGGCCCGCATCTCGGAACTCGACAAATTTTATACCAAAATATTCTTCATCGTCTCATGAGTCCGTACATATAAAGAACTCTAAAATCGGAGTTCGTTTGATCCCTCAAATCATCCCTAAAAGGTTTTGTATTCTCAAGCCCTAATTCCATCTTTTTCTACTAATTTTCATAAATTAAACAATGATCATTTGGTCCTTAATCACATATAATCGAGTTATAGGGTCCAAATCCTTACCTCAATGAAGAGCAATGGTTTTCTCTCTTCAAAATCGCCTCAAAAGCTCTCTTCCTGTTCAAAAATGGTGGAAAAGTGGGTTATGGTCGCGGAGGGTTTTAATTTATATTGTCCAGGTTTTTACTCTCCGCGAACGCATAGGCATGACCGCGTTCGCATAGAGTATTTCCAACTGGGCCCAAGTTTACTCTTCGTGAACGCGGATAACCGCCCGCGATCGCACTGCTTACCAATCCAGGCCTATGTGAATGCATGGGCCTTTACGCGAACGCATCGGCCAATTGGGCCCGGTCCCCCTGCTGCCCATTAACACTACGTGAACGCATACCTCAGCCCGCGTTCGCGATGACCACTCAACCCAACCCTCCGCGTTCGCTCCTCCCTAACCGCGAACGCACAGACCAATTTCCACAGCTTCCAATTTCCCCTATACGAACGCATGACCCCGTCCGCGAACGCATAGGGTAAATCCCTCTGCAGAAAACACCAGCAATCCAGCAGTTTTTCTAAGGCTAAAAATGCTCGTTAACCACCCAAAATCAATCCCGAGCCCCTCAGGACCCCAACCTAATATACCAACACCTTATAAATGATCATTCAAACTTAGTTGCACTCTCGAAATACCAAAAATAAAATCAAAACACCAAAATCACCTCAGATTCAAGCCTAAGAACTTTGAAATTTCTAAATTCCACCAACGATGCCGAAACTATCCAAAACACATCCGATTGACTTGAAATTTTGCAAACATATCCAAAATGACATTATGAACCTATTCCAACTTCCAGAATCCATTCCGACCCCGATAGTCTATTTTCCATTGCCGACCGGAAATCACCAAAAACTAACTTTCGCCAATTCAAGCCTAATTCTACACCGGACATCACAAAAATATTTTGAACACACTCCTAAGTCCCAAATCACCTAACGAAGCTATCCGAACCATAAAATTTGCATTCCAAGGTCGTTTACCAATAAGTCAACTCTCAGTTGACCTTTCCAACTATAAAGCTATTTCTAGAGACTAAGTGCTTCAAATCTCACTACAACCATTCTGCACCCGATCCAACCTACTCTAACACATCATAAACAGTATAACCAACCTATGACAAGGCTATAACAGTAAATATAATGCAGATTCTATGTAACGACCGACCAGGTCATTACATTCTCCCTCTCTTAAACAAACATTCGTCCTCGAACGAGTCTAGAAACATACTTGGAGTCTCAAACAAGTGAGGATATCTGCTCTGCATCTCCCGCTCGGTCTCCCAAGTAGCCTCCTCCACTGGTTGACCTCTCCACTGTACCTTCACTGATGTTATATCCTTAGACCTCAACTTTCTGACTTGACGATCCAAAATTGCCATTGGCTCCACCTCATATGACATATCACCCTCGAGTTGAACTGTGCTGAAGTCTAAAACATGAGACGGGTCACCAACATATTTCCGGAGCACCGACACATGAAATACCGAATGAACACTCGACAAGCTGGGTTGCAAGGAAAGTCTATAAGCCACCTTTCTAACCTTCTAAAGCACCTCAAAAGGACCAATAAACCGAGGACACAGCTATCCCCGCTTTCCGAACCTTATAACACCCTTCATGGGTGATACCTTTAGTGGTACCTTATCACCTTCCATAAAAGACACATCTTGGACCTTCCGATCCGCATAACTCTTCTGCCTAGACTGCGTCGTGCGAAGCCGCTCCTGAATAATCTTCACCTTCTCTAACGCATCCTGAATCAAATTTGGGCCCAATAACCTAGCCTCACCGGGCTCGAACCAACCAACCGGGGATCTACACCTCCTACCATAATGCCTCATACGGGGCTATCTAAATACTGGACTGGTAGCTATTATTATATGCAAACTCCGCTAGTGGCAGAACTGATCCCATGAACCACCAAAATCAATCACACAGGCACGTAACATGTCCTCTAAGATCTGAATAGTCCGCTCTGACTGGACGTCGGTCTAAGGATGGAATGATGTGCTCAACTCTACCTGAGTACCCATACCTCTCTGCACGACCCTCCAAAAGTGAGATGTGAACTGAGTACCTCTGTCAGAAATGATAGAAACCGGAACTCCATGCAATCGGACAATCTCCCTGATGTAGATACCAGCTAACCGCTCCGAAGTATAAGTAGTACTGACAGGAATGATGTGAGCGGACTTGGTCAACCTATCCACAATGACCCAAATATTATCAAAACCCTTCTAAGTCCTTGGAAGCCTAACTACAAAGTCCATAGTGATCCTCTCCCACTTCCACTCCGGAATATCTAACCTCTGAAGCAATCCACCTGGTCTCTGGTTCTCATACTTGACCTGCTGGCAGTTGAGACACCGTGCTACATAATCAACAATATATCTCTTCATTCGCCTCCACCAATACTGCTATCTCAAATCCTGATACATCTTCGCGGCACCCGGATGAATGAAATACTGCGAGTTGTGGGCCTCTGCTAATATCAACTCTCGAAGCCCATCCACATTGGGCACGCAAATACAGCCCTGCATCCTCATAACTTCGTCATCACCAATAGTAACATCTCTGGCATCACCTTGATGGACCCTGTCCTGGAGAACTAACAGGTGTCGGTCATCATACTGGCATGCTCTAATCTGATCATAAAGAGAAGACCGGGAAGCCATGCTAGCTAATACCCGCGGAGGCTCTGACAAATCTAATCTTAACAATAGACCCACTAAAGCCTGAACATCAAGTGATAAAGGTCGATCTGCTACTGAAAGGTAGGCTAGACTCCCCAAACTCTCGGCCCTGCGACTCAAAGCATCGGCCACTATGTTGGCCTTCCCCGGATGATACAAAATAGTGAGGTCATAATACTTGAGAAGCTCTAACCATCTCCTCTGACGCATATTCAAGTCCTTCTGCCTCAGCAGATACTGCAAGCTATGATGGTCAGTGAAAATCTCCCACTGTACTCCATACAAATAATGACGCCAAATCTTTAAGGCATGAACAATGGCAGCTAACTCAAGATCGTGCACTGGATAATTCTTCTCGTGCACCTTCAACTGTCTAGACGCGTAGGAAATCACCCTACCATCCAGCATCAATACCGCTCCCAAGCCAATTCTAGAAGCATCACAATAGACTGTGTAAGAACCCGAACCAGTAAGCAAAACCAATACCGGAGTTGTGGTCAATGCTGACTTGAGCTTTTGAAAGCTCTCCTCACACTCATCGGACCATCTGAATGGAGCACCCTTCTGAGTCAATCTGGTCAAAGGTGAAGCAACATAAGAGAATCCTTCCACAAAGCGACGGTAATATCCCGCCAAACCAAGGAAACTCCTAATCTCTGTAGCTGAGGACGGTCTGGGCTAACTCTGCACCACCTCAATCTTCTTCGGATCAACCTGAATACCCTCACTGGACACCACGTGCTCCAAGAAGGCTACTGAACCAAGCCAAAACTCACACTTGGAGAATTTTGCATAAAGTTTCTCCTCCCTCAACCTTTGTAACACAACTCTCAAATGCTGGGCATGCTCCTCTTGGCTACGAGAATACACCAAGATGTCATCAATGAATGCAATGACGAAGGAATCAAGGTAAGGCTGGAACAAACTGTTCATCAATTGCATGAACGCGGCTGGGGCATTGGTCAACCCAAATGACATAACCAGAAACTCATAATGACCATATCTGGTCCTGAAAGCAGTCTTCGGAATGTCAGAATCTCAAATTTTCAGCTGATGATACACATACCTCAAGTCAATCTTGGAGAACACCCTAGCTCCCTGAAGCTGGTCAAACAAGTCATCAATACGGGGCAAAGGATACCGGTTCTTCACCGTAACCTTATTCAGCTGTCTATAATCAATACACATGACCATGAAGCCATCTTTCTTTTTCACAAACAACACTGGTACACCCCAAGGTGACACACTAGGCCGAATGAACCCCTTATCTAGGAGTTCCTGAAGTTGCTCTTTCAATTCTTTCAACTCCGATGGTTCCATGCGGTAAGGTGGAACAGAGATAGGCTGGGTGTCTGGCACCAGGTCAATACCAAATTCAATATCCCTGTCAGGTGGCATGCCTGGCATGTCTGCAGGAAATACGTCCGGAAAATCACGGATCACAGGAACAGAATCCACATAAGGAGTCTCACTACTAACATCCCTTACAAAATCAAGATAAGACTCACACCCTTTCTCAACCATATGCCGAGCCTTCAAATAAGAAATCACTCTTCTAGGAACATGCTCTATAGACTCTCTCCACTCAACTCTCGGAACTCCAGGCATAGCTAGGGTCACGGTCTTAGCGTGACAATCAAGGATGGAATGACATGGGGATAACCAATCCATGCCCAGAATCACATCAAAATCAACCATACTGAGTAACATCAAGTCCACTCGGGTCTCCAGACCCCCAATAGATATAAGACACGACCGATACACACGGTCCACCATAATAGTATCGCCCACTGGAGTCGAAACATGAACAGACGTAACTAAAGACTCACGGGGCATATTCAGAAAGTGATCAAAATAGGATGAGACATAAGAGTACGTGGAACCAGGGTCAAATAAAGCCAAAGCGTCACTATGACAGACTGAGATAGTACCTGTAATCACCGCATCTGAGTCCATAGCATCAGGCCTAGCCGAAAGTGCATAAATACGTGGCTGGCCTCCACCTGCTTGACCTCCCCCTCTAGGGTGGCCTTTAGATGCCTGACCACCACCCTTGGCTGCCTAGGTAGGTGGTAAAGTGACTGAGGCTGATGTCGAGGGTTGAACCCTCTGCTGAGATGAACTACCAGGACGACGAGGACACTGCCTCCACCCATGTCCAAACTCTCCACACTCAAAACAACCACCTGGAGCTGGAGATGGGTACTGAAGAGAACCCATGCCACCATGATAACCACCGGATGAACCATGCATAGAAGAGCCCTGATATGATGATGCTCTGGAGGAGCTCTAAGATGGAAGGGCACTAAAAGATGAACGTCCCGGATGAGAACTACGAGGACCCTACCCCGAAGATGCACCACTGTAAGCTGGGCGAGCTGGCTGTGGAGGTCTAAATGGACGACCTCTATTGTGCTGAAATTGCCCCCTGGAAGGGCCACCGCTGAAACTACCTGATCCCCGAGGCCTCTTGGCCTCCCTCTCCTCACGCTCCTGTCTACGAACTGACTCAATGTCCCGAGCAATGTCAACAACCTGCTCAAATGTAGCTACATACCCTTTATCACTGGTCATCAAAATCATAAGATGATACGTGAGACCATCTACAAACCTCCTGATCCTCTCCTTATCAGTAGGGACTAACTCAGAAGCATGTCTAGCCAACTCAGAAAACCTCATCTCGTACTGAGTAGCTGACAACTCTCTCTGGCGCAGTTGCTCAAACTGTCTGTGATGCTCCTCCTTGTGGGACTGAGGGACATACTTCTCTAGAAAGATCGTGAAGAACTGCTGCCATATGAGGGGTGCTGAACCAACCGGCCTACGCCTCTCAAATGCCTCCCACCAAGTGAAAGCAGCACCAGCTAACTGAAATGTAGCAAACGAGACCCCATTGGTCTCCAAAATACCCGCAGTACGTAGTATACTCTGGCATTTATCCAGAAAACCTTGGGCATCCTCACCCTCTATGCCGCTGAAAGTCGGAGGCTGAAGTCTACTGAACCTCTCCAGCCTACGCTGCTCATCATCGGGCGTAGATGGAACTACATAGTCCTGAACTAGGGCAACCGGCTGGGTTGGGACTACCCCCGGTGCCTGAATATCCTGTACAACCTGCTCAGGTGTCTGGGCAGCTGGAGTCTGAATGCTTCCCCTAGCCTGAGTTGCAGTGGCAGTAGTAGACATAGCAACTGCCTGAACCAAACTGGTACACATCGTCAATATTTGAGCCAGGGTCTCCTTAAGACTCGGAATAACAATAGGCACTACCGGTGCCTGAGCCTGTCCCGCTAGAGCACTCTCGGCGAGAACCTAATCCTGAATGATAGGGGGATCTTATGGTACTGTTCCGGCTGCTGCACGGGCTGGTCCCCTAACTCCACAATGTCCCCGACGCGTTGTGGGTCTAGCTGGTGTCTGGTCACTCTGATCAGTAGCCCGTGTCCTCACCATCTGTGAGAGAATGAAACAACATGGATTTAGATTTCAAGAACAAATAGATTGGCACGAAAGAGTTTAAGAAAATGAGATTTTTCCTAAGAGTTATGTAGCCTCTCGAAGATAAGTACAGACGTCTCCGTACAGACCCGCAAGACTCTACTAAACCTGCTCATGACCATTGAGTCATATGTAACCTAGAGCTTTGATACCAACTTGTCACGACCCCAAATCCTAACAGGTCATGATGGCGCTTATCGTGGAACTAGGCTAGCCAATCATCACATAACTACACATTTTATTTTAATATAATTTCTCAAAAATCAATAATAACCAGCAAACAGAGTATAAAATAATTTCTTTAAGTTTTTAAGCATCAATAATATAATTCAACAGTCTAAACTAATCCCCCAAGACTGGAGTCAACTGATCACGAGCATCTAAGAATAAAATATAAATCTGCTAATGTCATAACCAATGTCTAGGAATGAAATACTAAGACTAATAAAGAAGGGGAATAGAGAAGTTGTGGACGCTGTACAGCTACCTCGAAATCCCAAAAGCTAATGACAACGAACTCGGATGACTACAGCTCCGAACCAGTACCTGGATCTACACACAGGGGTGCAGGGAGTAATGATGAGTACGCCAACTCAGTAGTAATGAAAATAAATCACAGTCTGAAGAATAAGAAACACACAGCGCAGATACACCAATCCACAAAACAGTAAAACATCAAGTCTCAATACAGTATACATAATTTCGAAAACTAGTTTCCATAAAATCCTTTGAAACAAGCATATTTTCCAATATCTCTCAGTAAAACTCTCAGTAATATGAGTTTAAAAAATGAAGTGAATCGTAGTCAAAAACTCAGTAAAATATCATCATAGAACTGCCCCTCAGTCCATAGTCATCACTCGTAAATATTCCCTCAGCACCTCACAATCACACAGTATCAGTCACTCAGCACCTCACAGTCACTCAGCATCAGCCCCTCGGGCAACCTCATTGTCACTCATACCTCCCAATCACTCATCACTCGGCACTCGGCACTCGCACTCAGTAGGTAGCGCTCACTGGGGGTGTGTACATACTCCAGAGGGGATCCTACAGCCCAAGCGCTATAAACAAGCCAAATCATGGCATCAATCACTCTCAGAAACTCGTCCTCTCTCATATCATAACATCCTCACATATTGGCCCTCGGCCTCACTCATCCAAACACTCACAACATGCCACTCGAGCCATAAATAAACGGGGTTCTCGACCCAAAATAGTATTTCATTTCCAGAAATAGTAATATCATCAAATAAGAGTGTCAACAATTTCATAAGAAAGACTGAGTGTAAAATCATAGTTTCAAAGTCAAGAATATTAGTAAAATAGCCCCCAAGGGGTTAAACAGATCGGCACTATGCCCCAAACATGGCTTACATCCCAATTATATCAAATCATAGTAAAACTATAGAGAATAGGCTTTTAAAGCAGTTTCGCAACTCAATAGTTGCCTAAAAAGAACATTTTTCCAAATTTCCAATTCGTGCACGCCCCACACTCGTCATCCAGTGTGTGCGTCACTCTAAACCCGTGAAAGGATGTAAAGTCCGGGGTTTCATCCCCTCATGATAGGATTTAAAGACATTACTTACCTCAAACTAGCCCGAAAAGCTACTCCGCAACACGCTTGCCTCTCAAATCAACTTCTGAGTGCTTCAAATCTATAAAGATCATATTTTTCTCATCAAATTATGATAAGGGAATGAATTCCAATTGAAAAATATCAATTTTAGCACAACACCCGAAATTAGCCAAAACCCGACCCCCAGGCCCGCATTTCGAAACTCGGAAAATTTTATACCAAAATGTTCTTCATCATCTCATGAGTTCGTACATATAAAGAACTCTAAAATCGAAGTTTGTTTGACCCCTCAAATCATCCCTAAAAGGTCTCATATTCTAAGGCCCTAATTCCATCTTTTTCCACTGATTTTCATAAATTAAACAATGATAATTTGGCCCTTAATCACATATAATCGAGTTATAGGGTCCAAAATCCTTACCTCAATGAAGAGCAATGATTTTCTCTCTTCAAAATCGCCTCAAAAGCTCTCTTCCCGTTAAAAAGGTGGAAAAGTGGGTTATAGTCGCGGAGGGTTTTAATTTATACTGTCCAGGTTTTTACTCTCCGCGAACGCATAGACATGACCGTGTTCGCATAGAGTATTTCCAACTGGGCCCAAGTTTACTCTTCGCGAACGCGGATAACTGCCCGCGATCGCACTGCTTACCAATCCAGGCCTATGCGAACGCATGGGCCTTTACGCGAACGCACAGGCCAATTGGCCTGGTCCCCCTGCTGCCCATTAACACTACGCGAACACATACCTCAGCCCGCGTTCGCGATGACCACTCAACCCAAACCCTCCGCGTTCGCACCTCCCTAACCGCGAACGCACAGACCAATTTCCTCAGCTTCCAATTTCCCCTATGCGAACACGAGACCCCCTTCGCGAACGCATAGGGTAAATCCCTCTACAGAAAACACCAGCAAACCAACAGTTTTTCTAAGGCTAAAAATGCCCGTTAACCATCCAAAATCAATCCCGAGCCCCTCGGGACCCCAACCAAATATACCAAAACCTTATAAATGATCATTCAAACTTAGTTGCACTCTCGAAACTCCAAAAATAACATCAGAACACCAAAATCACCTCGAATTCAAGCCTAAGAAATTTGAAATTTCTAAATTCCACCAACGATGCCGAAACTATCCAAAACACATCCGATTGACCTGAAATTTTGCAGAGATATCCAAAATGACATTATGAACCTGTTCCAACTTTCAGAATTCCATTCTGACCCCGATAGCCTATTTTCCACTGCCGACCAAAAATCGCCAAAAACTAACTTTCGCCAATTCAAGCCTAATTCTACATCGGACATCACAAAAATATTTTAAACACACTCATAAGTCCCAAATCACCTAACAAAGCTATCCGAACCATAAAATCTGCATTACAAGGTTGTTTACCATTAAGTCAACTCTCAGTTGACTTTTCCAACTATAAAGTTATTTTTAGAGACTAAGTGCTTGAAATCTCACTACAACCATTCTGCACCCGAGCCAACCTACTCTAACACATCATAAACAGTATAACCAACCTATGACAAGGCTATAACAGTAAATATAATGCACATCTTACGTAACGACCGACCGGGTCGTTACAAATGTGCAGAAAATTGATGAGGCGACCAAGTGAATTCGCCAAGTGTTCTCTTATTGATGTTGTGGATGTGATAATGGAGGAAGATGATGAGTCCTTAACTATTGAGGACCCCCTTGCTGCATTTTTGATGAATTTGGGTGAGGTAAATGGAGAAGAATTGGCAGAATGGGTCTTAGCGCTTGAAGGAAAAGGTGTTTGGCCGAGGTCTCTCGAGTTTGAGTCCTTACACTTAGAACAGAGAGAGACTCCACCAGCCAAGCCATCTGTTGAAGAACCACTCAAGTTGGAGTTGAAGCCACTGCCATCCTATCTCAAGTACGAGTTTCTTGGACTTAATTCTACTTTACCTGTTATTATCTCATCCAGTTTGTTAAATGTGCAGGCAAAACAGCTATTACAGGTACTAACTGAGTGTCAGACTGCCATTGGTTGGACCATGGCAAACATAAAATGGATTAGCCCAGCATACTGTATGCACAAAATTCTGTTGGAAGAGGGACACAAACCTTCCGGGGAGCACCAAAGGTGGCTGAACCTAAACATGAAGGAAGTGGTAAAGAAGGAAATCATAAAGTGGTTAGATGCGGGAATCATTTTCCCCATCTCTGACAGCAACTGGGTTATCCCGGTGCAATGTGTCCCTAAGAAGGGTGGCATGACGGTTGTGAAAAATCACAAAAATGAGCTAATATCTACAAGGATCGTCACTGGCTGGAGAATTTGCATGGACTACAGAAAGTTGAATCTTGCCACCCGAAAAGATCACTTCCCACTTCCCTTCATTGATCAGATGCTCGACCAACTGGCAGGGAGGTCTCACTTTTGTTTCCTGGATGGGTAATCGGGGTACGACCAAATTTCCATTGCCCCGGAAGACAGGGAAAAGACCTCATTCACATGTCCCTACGGGATATTTTCCTTCAGAAGGATGCCCTTTGGCTTATGCAATGCACCTGCCACATTTCAAAGGTGAATAATAGCCATATTCACTGACAGAGTCAAGGATATAATGAAGGTATTCATGGATGATTTCTCAGTGGTGGGAAATTCATTCGATTAGTGCCTAGAAAATCTGACACGAGTGCTGAAGAGGTGCATTGAGACGAACCTTGTGCTTAATTGGGAGAAATGTCATTTCATGGTACAAGAGGGTATCATCTTGGGACACTTGGTGTCAAGCAAAGGAATCGAGGTGGATCGTGCTAAAGTTGATGTTATAGAAAAGCTCCCACCTCCCACATCGGTTAAAACGATAAGGAACTTCTTTGGGCATGCCGGGTTCTACCGGCGATTCATCAGAGACTTGTCCAAAATAGCCAACCCCCTGTGTAAGTTGCTCGAAAAAGATAACCCTTTTGTGTTTTCTAATGATTGCAGGGTGGCATTTGAGGCGTTGAAAAAAAGGCTAGTCACGACCCCGGTCATTGTTGCCCCCGACTGGGAGCAACCATTCGAGCTCATGTGTGATGCCAGTGACTACGCAGTGGGAGCAGTGTTAGGACAGAGGAAGGAAAAGATAATACACCCAATCTACTACGCGAGTAGGACATTGAGTGGAGCTCAACTGAACTACACTATGACTGAAAAAGAGATGTTGGCAGTGGTTTTTGCTTTTGACAAGTTCAGATCGTACCTGATCGGTTCTAAGGTGATTGTTTACACTGATCATGCTGCCCTCAGGTATTTGATTGACAAGAAAGAATCCAAGCCACGCCTAATTCGTTGGGTGCTGCTACTGCAAGAATTCGATCTAGAAATTCGTGATCCTAAGGCACGGAGAACCAAGTAGCAGATCATCTGTGCGACTTGAAGGAGCTGAAAATGTAGTGGAAGTAGAGAATATTCTGGAAACCTTTCCAGACGAGCAGCTACTCGCCACGAGCACGGAGGAAGTGCCATGGTATGCAGATCTTGTAAACTACCTGGCAAGTGGTATTGAGCCCTATGAACTCTCATTTGTTCAAAAGAAAAAGTTTTATCGTGAGTGCCGCAATTATTACTGGGATTAACCTTACCTGTTTAGAATCTGTATTGACAATATGATCTGGAGGTGCGTCCCCGATATAGAACAATTTTCTGTTTTGTAGGCATGTCACGCATTAGTGTACGGAGGGCATTTTGGAGGAGTTCGAACAGCAGCCAAAGTTCTAGAGGCCGGTTTCTACTGGACAACTGTGTTCAAAGACGCCCACCAATGGGTGGAGGGCTGCGATGAGTGTCAAAGGACAGGGAACATATCCCGTCTCCACGAGATGCTTATGAACTCAATTTAAGAGGTCGAGGTGTTTGATGTATGGGGATTGACTTTATGGGTCCCTTCGTCAGCTCTTATGGCAATAAGTACATACTTGTTGCTGTAGACTATGCGTCCAAATTGGTGGAAGCTGCAGCATTCCCCACCAATGACTCAAGGGTGGTAGTGGGGTTCTTGAAGAAAAACATATTCACCCGTTTAGGGATCCCAAGAGCCATCATCAGTGACGGAGGCACTCACTTTTGCAATCGTGCCTTTGAAAAGTTGTTATCGAAGTACGATGTGCGCCACAAAGTGACAACCTCTTATCACCCTCAGACGAGTGGGCAGGTTGAGGTGTCAAATCAAGAAATCAAGAGTGTGCTAACTAAAATGGTGAATGCCACAAGAGCTGATTGGGTGAAAAAGCTTGATGACGCACTCTTGGCCTACAGAACTGCATTCAAAATGCCAATTGGTATGTCGCCATAAAAGTTGGTGTTTGGAAAGGCCAGTCACCTTTTGGAAGACCTGGAACATCGAGCTTGGTGGGCACTGAAACAGTTGAATATGGATCTTGATGTTGCGGGCACAAGTCGAGTCACTGATCTGCACGAGTTAGATGAAATCAGGTATCTTGCCTTTGAAAGCACGAGGTTGTGTAAAGAAAGAATGAAGAGGTTACACGATAAGAACATTGTGGACTGAAACTTCAAACCCCGGAGATATGGTACTGCTCTATAACTCAAGATTGAGACTATTTCCGGGTAAACTCAAGTCTCGATGGTCTGGACCATTTCGTGTGGTCGAAGTGTTTCCCTCAGGTGCTGTAGAGATTGCTTCTGAAAAAGGTGCCCACACCTTCAAAGTTAATGGGCAGAGTTTGAAACCGTATGTGGGTATGGACGAGAACAAGTAAGTGTCTGGGATGCATCTTGATGAACCTCAGAGGTCGAGGGAGCCTTAAATGCGCTCATTCTGAGTCGTGTCGCGACGTTAAATCAGGCGCTTCATGTGAGGAACCCCATTTAATTGTTGTAATTGTCATTCCACGACATTAACTAAGGCGTTGGTTGGGAGGCAAACCAATGTATAGTGTTTATAGTGTGGGTGACGAATAGTTGAATTGTTGTAAGTACTAACATATGCAGGTGTGCGCGGGCGAGGGTGGACTCAAGCCACCCCAAGGAAAAAGTCAGAAAAACAAACTGCGGTGAGGCATGGACTAGTGCGACTGCGCTACTGAGCGCGCTAGTAGTCGTGCTAATGGCCTAGTGCACTGCCTCAAGTTCTCGCCACTAGCGCGACCTATGGCCTTTTGTTCTGCCTTGTTTTATCGCCACTAGCGCGGTCGCGCTAGTGACCGCGCTAATGTCATAGTACATTGCCTTGTTGAGTCCCCATTAGCGCGATCGCGCTATGGGCGCGCTAGTCCCGTCGCGACCAGGTAAGTTTTAATTTTTTATTTTTATTTTTCTTTACTTTACCCTAACCCGCCACTACCCCACGACCCCACGTCTCCCCCATCGGTTACAATCCCTTTTCTCCTAAAACCCTCACTTTTCTTCTACTATTCTTCTTCTTCTCCTAAACACAACAAAGAACCATTCTCCCCTCTCAAGCTCAAGCACTCACACACATCTCAGGTTCTTCTTCCCCCAACACCCGGCCCTCCCCTACACTTCTCACTCCCTTCACACCACAGGTATGTGTCGTCTTTTCTAGTTTTTTCTTTTCATTTTTAATTTTGTGGTTTTTCTTTTTCCTTTGTTAAAAGTTGTAGCTTTTTCTTTTTGTTTAGTAGAAATACTTGGTAGTGTATGATTCGTACTGGTGGGTGATGGTATTTGGGGGTGTTGTGTGTCTTGATTTAGTGGGTGATGTTTGGGAAATGGTAGAGGAAGTTGGGGCTTCAAATTGTGTAAATGGGGTCTCCGGTGAATACTGCCCACAAAGTGTTTGTGTAAATGCCCCAGTGAATGGATGTATTGTGACCAATTGTAAGGTGAAGTCTGAGTAACCACAGTTGGGTCACCTTGTTGTGCTACACTATAATGATATCCGTATTGTAGGTACAATGGCTCCCCGAAAGCGTCAAGCCACCGGATCCTCCTCAGGAAGACAAGCAGGGTCCTCAAGGACACGGAGGTCCACCAACACTCGGCCCTTCAACAGCAATAAATTTGTATCAGCTAAGGCCCAGGACAGGTTCGCGAAAAAGGAATCAAAGTCGGCAATACCGGAACGTGGCATAGATGTGAACTCCCTCCAGCAGAACTGTCCTAAGATGTATGAGGAGTTGATGAGGCGCCGCTTGGATGTATTCTTTGAGGAGCCCGATGAGGCCAATGCAATGATAGTAAGGGAATTTTATGCCACTTGTCCAGAGCACAAGAATCATGTTGTCACAGTGCGGAGGAATCAGGTGAACGCCTCGGTGGAGGCCATCAGGAGGATTTACAGGCTGCCACCCCCGTTGATTTGTATGAGGAAGACTATGAGGCACATGGCCGGAGTTATGCTCAGTGGGATAGGTTCCTCTCAACCATTTGTACACCGGGTGCAGCGATGAAGCGGTACAAGTACAGGAACAAGTTCAACTCTTCAGCCTTCAAGTTTGAAGCAAAATGTTGGCTCTACCTAATTAATAATCGACTAATCCCATCCCACAACACCTCGGAGGTGAACATTCCTCGTGGGTGTTTGATTTGGTGCTTCAT
This sequence comes from Nicotiana undulata, assembly GCA_005239495.1. NCBI lineage: Eukaryota > Viridiplantae > Streptophyta > Magnoliopsida > Solanales > Solanaceae > Nicotiana > Nicotiana undulata. Next base: position 13,025 of record ML241580.1, on the reverse strand, counting down.
GACGGGTTGAAACTTTGACGTGGCCTGGATCATACACGAGGAGATGTTCGTCCGCAGTAAAATTCAGAGGTATGGCTTCTTCTTCCCATCTCTTGTAACCAGATTGTGCCTTGCAGCTGGGGTGCCGGGAGACTTCGCATTGGATGGCAGAGTGCTAATAGAGTACACCTTATGAGCTGATAGGGTTACCATGGGTAAGGATGCGGTGATAGTTTTTTTATGAGGAGGAGGAGCATGAGTCTAATGAGGAAGATGAGGAGGAGGAGTAACAAAATGAGGAGGAGGAGCATGATCAGGTGGAGAAGGCGCAGCCCACTTAGGAGCAGGCTGGTGATGTGGAGGGCCCGTCGGAGTTATAGGCTAGACCACCTGGAGCAGGACATGGTGGAACTGCGCACTTTGGTCACAAACCTGGGTGCGTGTGTTGATGTCGTAGCTACCCAACAGAAGAAATCTTAAAAGAAAATCATGGATGGCTCTGAGCCCTGGGTCGCGCTTATCATCTGGACCCAGGGACAGTCTCCGACCAGGATTGAGAATTCAGGGAAGTTCCCGTACCTCTCTTTGTTTGTTTTGATTGCCATGGGGACATGTCCTCATATTAAGTGTGGGGTGGGGGGAGGATTCCCTTGTACATGTAAATATGTAGATCAAAAATTGGTAGTTGTTTTCTTTATTTTTCTTGTGAGTTAGCATAATTGTTAGTTGTTTTTCATTATTTTCTTTTGAGTTGTTTTTGCTTTTGTGTTTGTGATTATAAATAGTAGTGTAATTATTAAGTCGTCTTGGCCCGACGACGGATCCCTTTCGATGGGGTTCTTGAGGGTCTAAGTCGACCAAAAGAAAAACAGAAAATATAGTGGACTCTTCCTGATGACGGACTTCTTAGGCAGTTTTCTTGAGGGAAGTTAGTCCAAAGAAAACACCAAAAAGATTTTTTTTTTATTTTCGATTTAGGTGGTGTAGCATCTCCCCCTTGGTTTTTCTTTTGACCGCGGTTCTTTTCTAAGGGTTTAGCTTGAACCGGGTATAGTTAGTTTTTCTATTTTTAGAGTTAGGTGTTTTTGGACGATGAGCTGAAATAAGAGAAGCATCCCTTAGCGTTGTTACACCCGAACACAAAAGACCCTAGAGTGTGACGCTTAGGCTCAGTTGTTGATTCTTGCAGAGTGCCTTAAACTTGTATGTTGTAACTGACTTGAATGCTCGGTGAGAGTGTCTTGATGAACCAATCTGGAGTGAGTTATGTGCCATATGTGTGTGAGGTGTCACATTGTATTCTATCTCCACATTCGATGCCTCGAACTTGTCTTACGTGTTTGCAAAGAGAAATAGTAGTTCGCTCTGTCTTAGAAGTGATATAGCATTTCTTTGTTAAGCCAGATATAAAGTATACCCACTTGATTATAATCTATCATAGTTAACCCCTTTGAACTTATAAGCCTGTTTCTTTGGCAACCACATTACAAACCTTACCCAATTGTTTGAATGGCCATCTGTTTGAACCCTTTTTCCTCCCATGAGCACTTGAATTGTAGAGAACATGTGAAAGTCAAAGTGTGGGGTGGTGGTTTGGTTTTTGAGTGGAATCAAAGAAATAGAAAGAATGGTGCAAAGTTTTGACAAAAAAAAAATATATATATATATATAAAAGAATAAACACCACTGGATAAAAAAGTTTAGAAAAGAAGGACAATGAATAAATGCAGTCCTTGATGAGTGGTGACTTGATAAAATTGTACCTAAGGGAGTTTTTGGGGTAATCTAAAGAGAGTGTGGTGGAAATTCTGGCCAGGCATAAGAATGGTCTGAAATTTAAAGTAATTGTATTAAAAGAGCTTAGGGAGGTTAGTCACTATATCTAAATATGTCCTACCTATCCCCTAGCCTACATTACAACCAAATGAAGACCTAATTGATCTTAGACTGAATGGACTCGATTAGTAGAGTATTACACTATGGGCAAGCCTATGGTGCATCGTTGTGGCATATGAATGTTCTTTCCGAGAGTGAGTGAATTATTTCTATTTTGAGTTCCTACTTGTTCTTAATATTATTCTTGTGGAACTACTCTCGTGTGTGTGATGTGAGGGCACTTGATTCATGACGGAAAGGTAAGTCTTGACCTCTGTGTAGAGTACTTTGAGGAAGTAGGAATATTGCATGGCATGTGAGAGTCGACCCTTGAGGCTTGGATGTTATATTTCTAGGTACAACTCCTGTAATATGTTCGTGGTGTGACACATTAGGGAAATGCTTGATGAAAGGACTTTTGTAGAGTATAGTGGATTGCTCGAGGACTAGAAATGATTTAAGTGTGGGGTGTTGATAATAGACTAAATTCACGTAGTTAGTGTAGATTTATACTCCAACTTAATGATACTTCACTTTCTTAGGAATGTCAAATGATGTTAAAATTTATCTAATTGTTGATTTCATGCTTCGCAGGAGTAAAGTGCGCTTTTGAGGACCTAGGATGGTGTTCGGAGCCAAATTGAAGGAGAAAGGCCCCTTGGAGTCTTTAGCGTGTGAAAAGAAGGACAAAAATTGTTGGGACAGATTACAAGTCCACTAGCGCGGCCGCGCTAGTCCAGATGCCAGGGACAGAATGAAACCTCATTAGCGCGGTCTTAGCGTACTCACTAGCGCGACCGCGCTAGTCCAGCATCCCCAGGCAGAATGTTTAGCCATTAGCGCGCTGACTAGCACGGGCGCGCTAGTCCAGTTCGAACACGCTTTAGTCAAGGGTAAAATTGGAAGCTTGGGACAAATCCACTTAACCTATATGAGGTTCAACTCGCCCAAAAGAGGAGAATATCAAGGTTTAGAGTATTGTTCAAGAAAAGCATAGGCAAGATGCAAGGAGGGCAATTGGGCATCAAATCTCATCTCTCTTCCTTGTATTTTTGTCATTGTTGATGAATTTTTCTATAGTTATTTTCAGTACAATTATGAATAGCTAAATTATTTAGTCTAAGGTTTTGGTGGAAACCGTTGAGGATGAACATCTTGTTATATTAATATAGTTTTCTTGGTTTCAATCTCTATTTGTTCAACTAAGTTCTTATTGTAGTTGATTGAAGGGCCCTCAATTAGCTGTGCCTATTTAGTGTGTATCTGCTCGGGAGAGAGTGCATATTTAAGAAATTGTTGAACAACACCACTCCCAAAGTATAGGAGTGATCCATAACCAAGGGATTAAAGGTTGGATTAGGGATAACGATACCTTGGGTGCAATATAAAGTGAGCTATAATAAAAGCAAGCTAGCGTAGCTCGGGAGAGTGCGTCTAGTAAATTGTCATAATTACTCGGGAGATATTTACGGTAACAAGAGTGCTCATGATTGATAGAGATAATTAGGCCAAACTATATGAAATATACAAGAAGGGATTCCATCAACGGGGGAAACCATAACCTTAGATCCTTATCGCATTTGTTTACAACTTAGAAATAGTTATCTTCTAGTTCAATTACTTTCATTCAGTCTTAGTTCGTAGAAACACCAACAATTGGTATTCATAAATTTTGGGAAGTTGATTACGAATAATCGAGTGAGTCTAACAACAATAATTGATAGGTTAATTCCCCGTGGGATTTGACTCTGGGCATAATACTCATGTTATATTTGCAACGTCCGCTTAGTCCTTTTTATAAGGCATAGTTGGGCGTGATCATGGGGGCCAAGGGGTCGACTTTTGGGTCAATTTTTAGATTTGATAAAGATTGAGGCGCTATCCGGAATAGTTTCTTATGAGTTTTATTTACGTTTTGAAGTTATTTTGGTTATATTTGAGCCGTCCGGAGGCCATTTCACCAGAGAAGTACATTTTTAAGTATCGGTCTGTCTTCTTTGAGGTAAGTATCTTTCCTAACTTCATGTGGGGGAACTACCCCTTAGGATTTGAATCTTCTATGTTAATTGTAGTCTGTGTATGCAAGGTGACGAGTACGTGCTCGGACTTATTTGTGAAAAATTGGCCGTTTAGGGTTCTTAGGTACTTGTATTCACTGAATATGCAGTTGCTCTTGTCATGATTACGTTTCTTAGTTACTAGTTTCACCATTAACTGCTTTAATTAGAATTAATTTATTCATGATCCAGTCTTATTGCTTATTTGATTCATATGTGCCTTAACTGAAATTTTTATATCTTTTATTACCATGTTATCTTTCCCTTAACTACTTATCTTTATTTGAAGTTATAGTTATCTCTTCTGTAATTGTTCATCCTTAATTGAGGTTATGGTTATCTTTCTACTGCCTACCTTTAATTGAATTTGTTGTATCTCTTTCATAATTTCCCAATCTTAAAAGAAGTTTAGATATCATATACCTTAGTTGACTTGCCTATTTGGAGTTATTTGACTCGTGTTAGTTTTCTTGTTGTTAAAATGTATATGGTGGGACAGTTGTTACATATTATTTCCTTCCATGTTGAGTCATTCTTACTACACCTAGTATTCTCTATTATGGTTATTCCTTGCGAACTAGTTCTACTGTTTCTTGTGATCGAAAGTTCTTAAGTTTATTTACTTGCCGTACTTTTGTATTTATTGTCATTGTTACCGTTGTACTTTTTGTTGTGATGCACGAGGTTTTTTCCATGCGGTTGTTGTTATTGTGATGCACGAGGTTTCTGTCGTGCGGTTTTTGTTATTGTGATGCACAAGGTTTCTGTCGTGCGAGTGTTATTGGGTTGCACGAGGTTTCTGCCGTGCTATTGTTAATATTGATATTTGCAAATGCAGCGTGACAAGGCGCGCTATATATTCTTGGGTTGCGCATGTGGCGAGACAAGGCAGGAACATTATTATGCACGTGTGGCGAGACAAGGCGGGCATTCACTTTACTATTGCACACATGGCGAGACAAGGTGGGTTGTGTCAGGGATTGGTTTGTGATGACTTGTGATGGCCTAGGCGCATTCTTGTTGTCGATATTGTGTGGTACACTTGCTTGTGTGAGCTTTATCTTGTGAAAAGTGGTGGGAAAACATTCCACGTGTTGTCCATTTCTTTTCCTATACTTAGTAGCTGGCATAAATTATGTTAGGACACTTGCACAAGCATACACGTAGTTAAGCACTCTTATCGGTTAAGAGGTTTCTTGATGTTCTTGAGTATAGATGCACACCCTTGTTTACTTTCCTTCTATGTGAGAATGACTCTATTTGGCATGTGAGTCGTCAGTACGATTATAAATTATAATGAAAGCAAAGGATGCTAAGTGTTAGGGTTCAGGAATTTGGGACCCGTGAGTTGTGAATATTCTGGGGTTGGGTACCTCGTGGAAGTTATTGGCTAAAACCTGGTGTGAAATCGGTCGTTTTGTTGGGTTGTTATTTGCCTTTCATTTATTTGTGATCACCGAATTTAGACTGTGTTCCCATACATCTACTGTGTCATTATTATGGTGTTCCATTGATAGCCGTTGTTTTTCCTTTCTTACTGAAATTATTGTATTATTTGTCATTATACGCAGTTGTTACTTAGATATCGTACTCTGTTGTCTCTAACCTTATACTTGTTTAGGTTATTTAGTCTAGTAGGTGTCTTGACTGTTCCTCGTCACTACTCCACTGAGGTTAGTCTTGATATGGGTACTGTTGTGGTGTACTCATACTACACTTCTGCACATTTTTGTGCAAATCCAGGTATTTCAAAGTCAATTGATCATTAGCTAGCGCGCGAATTGTTGTTGTGGAGAATCAAGGTAAACCTGTTGTTGCATTCCCAGGCTTCGGAGCCACCTTCTTATTTTTTATTCACACTGTTACCTTTCCAAACAGTTGTATTTAGAAATTTTTAGCAAAACACTATAGAGCTTATATCTTGTACTACCGGTTTTGGGGATTGTAATTGTATAGAGATTTATATTACTTATTGTTAGATATTAATTAAATATTGTTGCAATTTCAGAAATTGTTAGGCTTACCTAGTCCCTAAGACTAGGTGCCATCATGACACCTAACGGAGGGAAAATTGGGTCATGAAACGTTGGTATCAGAGCTCTAGGTTCATAGGTGCTACGAGTCATAAGCGAGTTTAGTATAGTCTTGCGGATCGGTACGGAAACGTCTGTACTTATCTTCGTGAGGCTACAGAACTATTAGGACAGTTTCACTTCCTTCATTCCTTTCGTGCGAGTTCATTGATCTCGAAGTTTGAACTTTTAACATTCCATTCTCTCACAGATGGTGAGGACACGAGCTTCAGTTACTGATGATGTTACCCTAGAGCAGCTGTCGCTAGAGACATAGGCAAAGGCCGACGAGGAGCATGTGTCGCAGCTAGAGCACCTACCATAGATGCAGTTGAGGATCCTCCAATAGTTTCGGTTGGGGGGCAGGTACCGGAGGCGCCTGTTGTTACCCCCGGACTTCAGGAGACCTTAGCACAGTTTGTGAGCATGTTTGGTACATTGGATCAGGCAGGGTTGATTCCGGTTGCACCAACTACTTCACAGACCAGGGGAGGAATGGAGTTTTGTCGGTTCTGTTAGCTCCGTTGGGTGATTTTGGACTTAGGAGCGCGTTCGAATTGTAATATGGAGGTTCGTAGTCGAATTAGTCTTGAATTGGCGAAAGTTAGATTTTTAGGAAGTTTGACCGTGAGTGGACTTTTTGATATCGGGTCGTATTCCGGTTTCGGAAGTTGGAATAGGTCCGTAATGGAAAATTCAAAGGTGATTTGATAGGATTCGACATCGGTTGTAGAAGTTGAAGTTTCAAAGTTCATTGATTTTGACTTGAGGTGTAATTCATCGTTTCGAGGTTGTTATGCATGATTTGAAGCTTCGAGTAGATTTGTTTCGTCATATGGAACTTGTCTGCAAATATTGGCGCCATTCGGAGTTTAGTTGATATGGTTTGGATGCTCGGATGTGATTCTAGAAGTTCTTGAAGTTTAGTTTGATCTTCATGCGTTATGGCATCCAATTCATTGTTTTAGAAGTTATTTTGATGATTTGAGTGCGTGAGCGAATTCATGTTTCGTTTATGGATCTCGATGCATGATTGGTTTGGAGCCCCAAGGGCTCGAGTGAGTTTCGGATTGGTTTCGGAATGATTTTTCATAATTTTTTATTGTTGGTACTGGTATCATTGCATTTCGATGTATTGGTCGCAAATGCGAAAGCCGCAATTGCGAAGCAGCCATCACATTTGTGAAGTCTGGGCTGCTGGGGAAGATTCGCATTTGCGAAGAACCCTGCCACATTTGCGAGATTTATGCCTTCGCATTTGTGAAGTATATGGTCGCAATTACGACCTAAGCAAGAGGACCTCCAGTCCGCATTTGCGACGCATTGTTCGCATCTGCGAGGGTCGCATTTGCGAACCCCTTGTCGCAAATGCGACATCTACAACCTGTTAAGTGTTGAGAATTCCGAGACTTAGCTTCATTTTTATATATTTTGAACCATAGCTGCTAGGTGAGGCGATTTTGTGAAGGGATTTTCATCCAAATCATTGGGTAAGTATATTTAATCATTTCTCAACTATATTTCATGATTTTATATAAGATTTAACATCAAATACATGAGAAATCTATGGAAAATTTTGGAGATTTTGTCAAAGTTTTGAAAAATGAAATTTTTGGATTTGAGAGTCGAATGGGACTCGGATTTGAAAACAAAACATATATTTGGACTCGTAAGGCCATGGGTAGTCAAGACTTACCCTTGGACCAGGTTTTGACCGGGTGGGCCCTGAGTTTGTGACTTTTGTTGACTTTTCAGAAATAGAATAAAATTCAAAGCTTTACTAATTGAAATTGTTTTCACTTGCATTGTGTGATGTATTCAAGTCGTCGTTGGCTAGATTGAGTCAAGCGGAGGCGAATTTGTGGAGGAAAAGGCTAAGTTGAGTGTTGAGTTAGCCGAATCGAGGTAAGTGTTTTGCCTAACTTTGCTGAGGGAATTTTTTCTCTTATTTGTCATTGTTTGCTACATGCGTGGGTGATACATATATGAGGTGACGAACGTATATGTATGTGCCAGGGTTAATCATGCTCGGGGGGTGGATTATGTTACATTTATTTTTGTAGAATTTCTTGACCTCCTGCTTCATGTCTTACTTGACTCTTAGATACTAAGAACATAATATTAAACGATAGAAATCAAGACTTAGCTTATTAAAACTTGATCAAACTTGACAGAAATTCTGAGAATACATCGATATTGTCTAATTCGGTCATCTCTGTGCGAAATATTTACTACATTACTATGGCCGATATTCTTGAGATACTAGACTCTATACTTGTGTTGTGGATCATTTGTGAGATTCGTGGAAGTATTTGAATACTCCGTTTCTTGAGAGTTGTTGAATCATTGTTGACTTGGAAAGTTGTGATTGGGATTTATTTGGAATTCTGTTAAAACACTCTCCTTGATGTCATTTACGCTTCCTGCCTTGTTTGTCATTGACATACATATGCTTGGTAAGGAAGAGTGTAAAGCACGAAGGGTGATGCCTTGACATTGTTTATACATTATCATGTGAAGGAGGGTGTAAAGCACAAAGGGTGATGTCGTGCCACATTATTGAGAGTAAAATCACGAAGGGTGATGTTGTGCCACATATTGAGAGTAAAAGCACGAATGGTGATGTCGTGCCATATCATTTGAGAGTAAAATCACGAAAGGTGATGCCATGGCATTTCATTTATATTGTTATGCTTGTATGTTATCGTGAGTTCATGGCACGATGGGTGTTTCCATGCAAGCGAGGATGAGAGACATGCATTATGTTTGATATCAGACTTTCGTTTATTCGTTTATGTCTTTACCTTGAATTGTTGTTGTCATAATTATAGATCTGATGTGACTTGTTGCTATCATTATATCATTGTTCTTTATCTCAATTGTTGTTGTGTTACTCATACCTGCTACTTGTTTAACTTGCAAATACCATGCATATTTCCTGCTTTTATAATTATACTCATGTCGTATCTATTCTGTTGCGCTTTAGTATAAGTCTTCCACCATGCTAGTCATTGATGCCCTTACTAGTTAACTTGCAAAGATCATGTGTTTCCTTCTTATTTGTTATATTTCTACTTAGGCTCCCCTTATGCTAGTTAATTGAAGTTGATATTCCTCGTTTTCCAATTGTTGTTATTGCTCATGTGCTTTCCGCTTAGTCTTTTTGTGTTTCCCACATGTAACTCCTTGTCCATTGTTGCTACTTGCGTATTTCCTACTTTGTAAATTTCTGTTATCGGTATTTTTGTAAATTCCTCGTTTTCCATACGTACATTTGGAAAGATGAGTCAAACGCACGAAGGGTGTTGCCGTGCTAATTGATTTGTCACATAAATTATTTATATATTGCGGGGAAGAGATAGAAGCACGAAGAGTGTTACCGTGCCATTTGACTTGATATCTTGGATACACTTCTCATATCAGGAAAGATTGTAAACCTTTTATTGTGATTCCTCCTAGTAATTGTTGACTGTCTCGCAGAGTTGTATGCGGTACTTTTATCTGTTATGTTTTGAGTTGCCTATACCGTTAGTCTAACGTACAGGTTATAACAATAAGCATCTTTTAACTACATGCATCGTCACTACTTCGACGAGGTTAGAAACAAATACTTAACAGTACATGGGGTCAGTTGTACTAATACTACACTTCTGTACGATGTGTACAGATTCTTTAGGAGCGGAGCTTTTGGTGATGTCAGGTGCTGATTCGGAAGATGTTCGTGCGCTTCAGATATAGCTGCACTTGTCCTTGGTAGCTTAGGTTGTTGCTAATCTGTTTATGTAACTTTCAAACAGAACGTGTATTAATTTATATCAGTTTTAATATTCCAATCTTAGAAGCTTGTGATTCGTACTACCAGGTCTTGGGAAAATTTGTAAATATTCAGTTATCTATTCTCTATCCTCTTATAATCTCAGTTGAGTTATATTTTCTGTTAGTTGGCTTACCTAGCGGGTTGAGTTAGGTGCCATCACGACTTGTGGTTTTTAGGTCGTGACAGCTGCCTACCTTTAATTGAATTTTGTGTTATCTCTTTCGTGATTTCCCAACCTTAAAAGAAGTTTAGATATTTTATACCCTAGTTGACTTGCCCTTATTTGGAGTTATTTGACTCGTGTTAGTTTCCTTGTTGTTGAATTGTACATTGTGGGACCGTTGTTACATATTATTTCTTTCCCTGTTGTATCATTCTTATTATGACTAGTATTCTCTATTATGGTTATTCCTTGCGAACTAGTTCTAGCGTTTCTTGTGATCGAAGGTTTTTGAGTTTATTTACTCGTTGTACTTTTGTATTTATTGTCATTGCTACTGTTGTAGTTGTTGTTGTGATGCACAAGGTTTCTCCCGTGCAGTTGTTGTTATTGTGATCCACGAGATTTCTGCCGTGCAGTTGTTGTTATTGTGATGCACGAGGTTTCTGTCGTGCGAGAGTTGTTGGGTTGCACGAAGTTTCCGCCGTGCTATTGTCAACATTGATATTTGCACAAGCGACGTGACAAGGCGGGCTATATATTTGTGGGTTTCGCATGTGATGAGACAAAGCGGGAACATTATTATGCATGTGTGACCAGACAAGGCGGGCATTCACTTTACTATTGCACACGTGGCGAGACAAGGTGGGTTGTGTCAGGGATTGATTTGTGATGACGTGTGATGTCCTGGGGGCATTCTTGTTGTTGATATTATGTAGTGGTACACTTTCATGTGTGAGCTTTATCTTGTGGAAAGTGGTGGAAAAACATTCTATGTGTTGTCCATTTCTTTTCCTATACTTACTAGCTAGCATGAACTATATTAGGACACTTGCACAAGCATACACGTAGTTAAGCACTCTTATCGGTTAAGAGGTTTCTTGATATTATTGATTATAGATGCACACCCTTGTTTACTTGCCTTCTATGTGAGAATAGCTCTATTTGGCACGGGAGTCGTCAGTGAGGTTATAAATTATTATGAGAGCACAAGATGCTATGTGCTAGGGTTCAGGAATTTAAGACCCGTGAGTTGTGAATATTCTGAGGTTCGGTACCTCGTGAAAGTTATTGCTAAAATCTGGTGTGAAAGCGGTCGTTTTGTTGAGTTGTTATTTGCCTTTCATTTATTTATGATCACCGGATTTAGACTGTATTCACGTACATCTATTGTGTCATTATGGTGTTCCGTTGTTAGTTGTTGTTTTCCTATCTTACTGAAATTACTGTATTATTTGTCATTATGCGCAGTCGTTACTTAGATATCGTAATATGTTGTCTCTACCCTTATACTTGTTCAGGTTATTTAGTCCAATAGGTGTTTTGACTGTTCCTCATCACTACTCCACTGAGGTTAGTCTTGTTACTTGCTGGGTACCGTTGTGGTTTGCTCATACTATACTTCTGCATATTTTTTTGCAGATTCAAGTATTTCGAAGTCAGTTGATCATTAGCTAGCTACGCGGATTGCTGCTACGGAGACTCAAGGTAAGCATGTTGCTGCGTTTGCAGGCTTCAGAGTCACCTTCTTATTTTGTATTCACATTTGTTACCTTATTTCCAAACAGTTGTATTTAGAAATTTTTAGCAAAAACTTTGTAGAGCTTATGACTTGTAATACCGGTTTTGGGTATTATAATTGTATTGAGATTTCTATTCCTTATTGTTACATGTTAATTAAATATTGTTGCTATTTCAGGAATTGTTAGGCTTACCTAGTCTTGTGCCATCACGACACCCAACGGAGAGGAAGTTGGGCCGTGACAATATTATATATGTTAAACAAATTAACAAGTAATGTTAATATTAAACTAATTAATATTAATTTCATTTTTAACAAATTAACATAAAGCTTGCATTAAACTAATTAACAAAATTTATGTTAAAATAATTAACATTTTCTGCATTTAAATTAAATTAACAAATTAATATAATATTAAATAAATTATTATTTAAGCATGTTAAACAAATCAATAAATAAATTTACTATTAAAAAATTAGTATTTCAAGCATGGTAAACTAATTAACAAGCAAGTTTTATGTTAAACTAATTAACACTTCAAGCATCTGAATATAAAAGAATATAAATATTAAATTTATATTCTGAAATTAAATCCATAAGACTAATTTTAGACAAAAAAACAAACCTATTTTGGTATTTTAATTAGAAATTGGCATCCTATAATAACACATAACAGGAATTGGAAACTTTTCTTATATAAGGTTTGACAAAGATAGCCCTAAACAATTGGCATTATGTAGCCAAATCCTAAAAAAATACTCTCTTATATATTCTCTCTTTAAAAAAACTACACGCTTATTTATGGTTCCCTCCTCCTTTCTCTCATTGTATTTCTTCTTCAATATCTTCTTTTTCGCTCTCATATTGTAGAAAACATTCTTGCAAATTATGCAAAACAAAAATCAGTGGGACGAAGAGGTAAGGTTGATCTCACATTAGAGAAAATGAGAACCAAAAACTAAGAGAGAAAAAATACATCCAACTTTGTTTTTCTTCTCTCCTATTTTTGGTTATTGAATGATTGGGTGTGATTGAAATTTATTAAAAATACCTAAACGAGGCTATATACAAAATTTGAGCAAGATTAGAAGTGATTTAGACTGGTTTCAGGTAAAAATCAGACCTAAAAATACAACTGCGACATATATATCACGTTGTATATCGTGCATATCAGTGTATATCACACACAAGTTTTTAAGGACGTTTGTGTATATCACTTTGTATATCGTGTATATAACACAATTGTTTTAAGGACGTTCGTGTATATCACATTGTACATCGTATACTGTCACGACCCAAATTCCCACCCTTTAGGCCGTGACTGCGCCTAACGTTGAACCCGCTAGGCCAGCCAACGAGTAACTTGCAATAGCAATTAAAAATCATTTAATACGAAATAAAACGCTAACTCATCAGCCTCAACCAGTTTCCATCACATTCCGAGATATTAGTGGGATAACTATTTAACCGAACATCAATGACATACCTTTCCCAACAATAATATTTCCAACATCGATAATAAAAATAACAAAAAAACTTGAAT
>ML241577.1:37195-59880 GCA_005239495.1 Nicotiana undulata | reverse complement strand
TTTTAATGAATCTCTCATTTTTCTGACTAGCCTTTTCTTTTGCAGAACACTCATATTTAGAGTGTCCAGTCTTCCCTCAATGGGTACAAATTTTATTCTGAGGAAGAGTGAGATACTTGCTTTTGGGATCCCATTTAGGCAATTGACTCCCAAAACCAAGCCCTCTCCGGTTGCTACTATGATTCTCTTGGAGCCATATTAAAGCATCAGAAGACTTATTCCACTTACGTGTTCTATCAAATTCATGTTTGACTTTGCCAAGTTCTTCTTTAAGAGACTTTATCTGCTCATCTTTGGCATACATTTTATCTTTAAATTTACCTAAGTCTTCTTCTAACTTCACATGAGAGTGATCAACTACCTTTTTACTGTATCCTAGTCTCAACTTGAAATTTTCAGATTTTAGTTCTAGAATCTCAGTTTCGAGTGGTTGAACCTGGTTCATCAAGACAATGTTTTTCTTTTCAGATTCACTGACCCTTATTTCAAGGTCCATGAATTTTGCTCTCAGCATTGCACACTCTTTAGATAGTTGATCTTTCTCTTTAACGTTCTCCTTAGAATCATCAATGAAGTCAAGTAGCAACTCAGAGAGTTTCTCCTTAGATAGAAACTTTATTTTTGTTTTAAGATGTGAGATACTTACCTGTGGTTCTTCATAAGTCTCCTCATTAGATTCTCCAACTACCATGAGAGCTTGATCTTTTGTCTCACCATCTTCTGATTCTTCATCTGAACTTTCCCCCCAAGCAGCAACCATAGCCTTTGTAGTAGTTTTCTTGGGTTGGACCAGTTCCTTCTTCCTGTTCTTTCTTTCATATCTCTCCTTCCTCCATTCTACTTCCCACTGGGGGCAGTTCTTGATGAGATGATCAGTTTTTCCACACTTGTAGCATCCCTCATTAGCTGGCCTTTCAGGAGCCTTTGCCTTGTTGAAGTTTCCCCCTCTAGAGATGCCTTTCTTCCTCATGAGAAAGTTTCTGAATTCTTTGGTGATCATGTCCATCTCATCATCCGCCAGATCTGCTCCCTCTGTGATCCTTAGTGCTAGACTTCTTTCTTTATTTGGGGAATCCATTTTCATGGTCTGCCTTCTGAGTTCATAAGCAGTAAGGTTGCCAATCAACTCATCTAGTCTAAGGGTTGCCATATTTTTGGATTCCTGAATGGCAGTTATCTTGCTTTCCCAGGAGATAGGCAGAACCCTTGTCAAGATCTTCTCAACCTTGTCTTCTTCAAGGATGACTCTTCCAAGAGACTTGAGTTCATTAGTCAAGGTTGTGAACCTTGTGTACATCTCCTGAATTGTTTCACCTTCCTTCATAGTGAAGTTTTCATACTGAGAGTATAGCAATGTACCTCTAGACCTCTTCACTTGAGCTGTTCCTTCATGTGCCACTTGTAGAGTATCCTAGATTTCCTTGGCAGTGGTGCAGCTTTGGATTCTGCTGTATTCATCTGGGCCTAGTCCACATACTAGCCACTTCTTAGCCTTGGCATTCTTCTCCCATTTCTTTTNCCAGGTGGTGCACTCATCTTGATCTTTTCCTAGGTGTTAGCCTCTTCAAGGATAACCTGGTCTGATACCAATTGTTGTTTTAGACTTCAATACTACACAATATTACAAGTTAATTGTGCAGTACCCAATTTTCGAGTGCTGTCTAATAAGAAGAACGTGGTTCTTCTTAGTCTACTACTTACTTCAATTTGCGGAATAATTAAGCAGTAATAGTAAAGACACAGGGTTTTTACGTGGAAAACACCTGGCTCAAAAGGTGAAAAAACCACGACCTACTCCTCAGTAGGATTTTCTCAAAACTATTCACTAAACTCTGAGCCAAAACGGACTTACAAAATAAACTCTTTTGTAATCCTAGGACTAACTCTAATCCTCTTTGTATCAACTAGCCTCTAGCTAATTTAACGTCGTGACACGACTCAGGTTACCATCATCATTGAAACTTGATCAAGGCCACCAGGTGGCTGTCATCAAACTTGCCCAAGTAATGTTTCACACGGTGCACATTAACCCAGAAGATTTCACCAGTTTTGTTCTTCAAGTCAAGAGCACCAAAAGGTGTAACATGCACTACATCAAAGAGGCCACTCCATTTGGACTTAAGCTTTCCCGGAAACAGACGTAACTGGGAGTTGAAGAGAAGGACCAAATCACCCTCTTTGAATTCCTTGTTTCGTGCATATTTTTCGTCCAAGTATTTCATCTTCTCCTTGTACAATGATGAGCTTGAATAGACATGAAATCGGAACTCATCTAGCTCATTGAGTTGTTCCGCCTGGAGATTTGATGCAACATCCCACTCAAGATTTAACCTCTTCAAGGCCGACAGGGCTTTATGTTCTAGCTCAACCAACAAATGACACGCTTTTAAAACACCAACCGGTACGGAGACATACCGATTGGAGTCTTAAATGCAGTCCTATAAGCCCACAATGCATCATCGAGCTTTCTTGACCAATATGTTCTATTTGAATTCACAATTTTTGA
The DNA here is from genome assembly GCA_005239495.1 of Nicotiana undulata. NCBI lineage: Eukaryota > Viridiplantae > Streptophyta > Magnoliopsida > Solanales > Solanaceae > Nicotiana > Nicotiana undulata. The sequence continues at coordinate 57,374 of ML241577.1, read as the reverse complement.
CAATATGCTTTTGCTTTCTCTGTTTGAGACCTCCACTTGTCCACTAGCTTGGGGGTGATAAGGGGTTGATACCTTGTTATTGACACCATACTTTGATAGCAAAGTATCAAATGCCCTATTGCAGAAACGATACCCCCCATCACTCATAATTGCCCGAGGTGTACCAAACCGTGTGAAGATGTTTTTCTTTAGGAACACCGCCACACTCCGGGCTTCGTTGTTGGGCAAAGCCACGACTTCAACCCACTTGGAAACATAATCAACCGCCACCAGAATGAAGCGTTTCCACACGAACTCAAGAAAGGCCCCATGAAGTCTATGCCCCACACATAAAAAATGTCAACTGCAAGAATTGGTGAGAGGAATTTCATCCTTCTTTGATATTCCCCCAGCTCTCTGACATTCATCACATCTCTTAACAAGCTCACTTGCATCTCTATATAGGGTTGGCCAATAAGAACCACAACTAAGAAACTTGGAAGCAGTCCTCGCCCCACCGTAGGGAGAGGAATGACAAGCATCAAGTATACTCACTTGCTCCTCCTCTGGGACATCTACGAATCACCCCATCATCGCAAATCTTAAACAAATAGGGGTCATCCCAATAGTAGTCCAAACTGTCCCGTTTGAGTTTCTTCTATTGGTTAGAAGAGAGCTCACACGGGACAATGCTAGTAACAAGGAAATTGGCAAATCCACGAACCAAGGCATACCATTCAAATAAATCAAGAGGAGTTGCTCATCCAGGAAAGCATCATTAATTTCAATACCATCTTTGGGAATCCGTTCCTCTTCTAAACAGACAAATGATCCGCAACCTAATTTTCACTTCCTTTTCTATCAGTGATCTCGAGGTCAAATTCTTGAAGCAACAAATCCCATCTCATCAATCTAGCTTTTAAGTCCCTTTTTGTCATCAAGTACCAGAGTGCCGCGTGATCGGTGTGAACAATCACTTTGGCACACATGAGATAAGGCTTAAACTTCTCCATGGAGAACACAATTGCTAACAACTCTTTCTCCGTCACTGTATAATTAACATGGGCATCATTCATCATTTTGCTTGCATAGTACACCGGGTGAAATATCTTGTTCACCTTTACCCCAAGACCGCTCTTACCGCAACATCACTTGTGTCGCGCATAAGCTCAAAGGGAGAGCTCCAATTGGGTGCGGTAATGATTGGAGTGGTTTTCAATTTATACTTCAAGAGCTCAAAAGCCTTCATGCACTCTTCATTGAAATCAAATTTTGCATCCTTTTCTAGCAGCTTGCACAAAGGGTTCACCACTTTGGAGAAGTCTTTGATGAACCTTTGGTAGAACCCTACGTACCCAAGAAAACTTCTAACTCCCTTGATGGAAGTAGGAGGAGGTAGCTTTGAAATCACTTCTATCTTCGCCTTGTCCACTTCGATTTTATTCTTTGAGATCTTATGGCCGAGGACAATGCCCTCATCGACCATAATGTGACATTTTCCCCAATTAAGCACAAGATTGGTCTCTTCACATCGGGCTAGCACCTTGTCAAGATTTTCCAAGAATTCTTCAAATGAGTCCCCAACCACACAAAAATCATCCATAAAGACTTTGAGGAAGTCCTCCACCATGTCCATAAATATAGCCATCATGCACCGTTGAATGTTAGCGGGTGCATTACACTATCCAAACGACATCCGTGAGAATGAAAAGGTTCCATACGGGCATGTGAAGGTAGTTTTCTCTTGGTCTTCCAGAGCTATGAGAATCTGGTTGTACCCTGAGTACCCATCCAAGAAACAACAATAGGCAAGCCGGGCAAGTCTGTCTAACATCTGATCAATAAAGGGCAATGGAAAATGATCTTTTCGGGTCACCTTGTTCAGCTTTTGGTAGTCCATGCATACCCACCATCCGGTCATGGTCCTAGTGATCAACTCATTCTTTTCAATTGTCATAACAGTCTTACCCCCCTTTTTCGGCTCCCATTGCACTGATGAAGTCCATGCACTATCCGAAACTGGATACACCACCCCTGCATCAAGCCATTTGATAATTTCCTTCTTGATGACCTCTTGCATAGCCTCGTTCAACCTCCTTTGATGTTCCACAGAAGGTTTTGCATCATCCTCAAGTATAGTTTTATGCATGCAAAAGGCGGGGCTTATGCCCCAAATGTCAGCTAAGTCCATCCAATTGCCTTTTTTCTTCTTTGAAGCACCTCAAGAGTGGAGTTTACCTGAACTTTGGTTAAGCAAGCAAAAAGAATAACATGTAATGTAGAAGATGGGTCCAAGAATTCATACCTGAGGTGAGAGGGTAGAGGCTTCAACTCCAATGTTAGTGGCTCCTCGATCAAGGGCTTTGTCGGCGAAGTCTTCCGATTTTCCAAGTCCAAGGAGATTTTACGAGGTCCATATGAGTAGGATCCCATTCCTTGCAAGGAATTTGCACATTCAACCAAGACATCCCTTTCATCATCCTCATGGTTCAACAAAACAGCTTCCATGGAGTCTTCTACATTGATCATTGCACTCGTTTCATCAAATATCACCTCCGTCACAAGATCCACAAAAGATCAAACCTCATTACTATTTAGCTACCTCATTGATTTGCACACGTGGAATACAACCTTTTCATCGCCCACCCGGAAGGTGAGCTCCCCGACTTCCACATCAACCAATGCCTTCCCTGTTTCTAAGAAAGGCCTTCCCAATATTATAGGCACCTCATAGTAGACTTCGCAGACGAGGATCACAAAATCAGCAGGCAATATAAACTTGTCAACTCAGACAAGGACATCATCAATAATCCCAAGCGGCTTCTTTATTGTTCTATCCGCCGTTTGCAATATCATTGAAATAGCTCTTGGTTGACCAATACCCAAACTTTTGAATACTGGTTAAGGCGTCAAATTTATACTTGCACCCAAATCACACAAGGTCTTTGCAAAATCCACACTCCCAATGGTACATGGAATTGTAAATGTGCCGGGATCTTCAAGCTTGGGAGCCATCGAGTGCACAATGGCACTCACTTGATGAGTTATTTTGATGGTCTCTCATTCAATAGATCTCTTTTTAGTTACCAAGTCTTTCATAAACTTGGCATATTCCGGCATTTTCTCTAGAGCTTCCATTAAGGGCACATTGATTGACAAGCTTTTCATCATCACAATAAACTTCTTGAATTGATTTTCATTCTTTTTCTTTGCAAGTCTCTGAGGATAAGGTGGAGTAGGCCTTGGAAAAGGAGCCTTGGCTTTTGGCACTACCATTTCCGGTATGTCTATCACGTGTTCCCTAGACGGGTTCACGTCATTTTAAGTCTCCTCCTCATTGTCATAAATATCAATCCTCACTTCATCATTCAAATTCTCTTGCTCATCAACTATTGGAACATCATCATTTTGCACTTCAACATCATCACTAACAACTTTTTTTTGCTTGGAGGTACTTGCTTCACCACTTCTACCGCTCCTTGTGGTCACCTTCATGGCATGGCCTGTATGGATTCCGCCCTTTGGGTTTACTACCGTGTCACTTGGTAATGTCCCCTTAGGGCGAGTGTTCAATTCTTGATATATTTTACCCATTTGTACTTCAAGATTGCGGATGGAAGTAGTGTGGGAGGCAATTTGAGCATCGGAATTGGCAGTCCTTTCCATCATATGTTTTAACATATTCTCAATCTGCCCCATTTCATTATTTGAAGAACTCTGCCCTTGAGATTAATATGGAGGTGGATTGTTGGGTTATTGATACTTCGGGGGCCTTTGAAAGTCCGACCCCCGATTTCCATTACCTACCCAATTGTTGTTGTTATTGCCATTCCAATTGTTGGTCCCACCCAAATTCTGGTTGTTGTTCCTCCAATTGTTTGAGTTTTTATTGTTACTGTTCCAATTTCCTTGCCCTTAATTGTTCCAATTTTCGTTATTCCTTTGCGATCTACATTGTTGGTTTGGAGCATTGCTCCATTGTCCTTGATAGTTGTTGGCATACAAATCTTCCTCGCTTTGGTCATCATACGAATCATCTTGGTTGTAGTCACTTCCACTTTGTTCATATTGATCTTGATTGCTTTGCACTTGCGGACCACGTTGTCTTCTCTTGTTGACCATTAGATTGACCCCTTCCATTGCATTTACTTGTTTTGGTCCCAGAATCAACTAAAGCTGTACTTTGGCTAACTAGTTCATAGTTGTTGTCAACTTAGTTATGGCTTGACCATGGGCTTGAAGTTCCTTGTGTAGATTGATCACAGTCAGGTCACCTTGAGGAACATTTTCCCGACTTTTCCAAGCTGAGGAAGCGTCAACCATCTCATCAAATATATCACAAGCCTTGGCATAGGTCAGCTTCATAAAATTACCCCCTGCTAGCTGGTTCACAACATATTGCCTGATCGTGTTTATACCCCGATAGAATGTCTGTTTGATCATTGCTTCCGTCATGTCATTATTGGGGCATTCCTTGATCATAGTTCCATATCTCTCCCAGATTTCATGAAGGGGTTCATTAGGTTCTTTCTTGAAGGTTAAGATCTCATCTCTTAATGCCGCCATGTGTCTTGGTGAGAAAGACTTGGATATAAACTTTTCAGCCAATTCATCCCACGTTGTGATAGAATGTTTTGGAAGCCTTTCGAGCCAGTCCAAAGATTTCCCTCTCAGTGAGAAAGGGAACAATGTCGGTCTCAATGCATCCTACGACACATTTGTTTGTTTGCTTCCCCAACAAGTATCTACAAAGCCTTTTAGATGTTTATAAGCATTTTGATGGGGAGAACCTGTGAATAACTCACGTTGCTCCAATAAGGTCAACATAACATTTATAATCTGGAAATTGCCCGCTCGGATCCGGGGTAGGAAATTTGCACTGGCGTAACCTTCATTGGAAGCACCTGATGAGCTGCCCGTGGAGGAGGTGGGGGAGGGTCTGGAATATTGTCATTGGCCTGGCGACCTCTTCTTTGAGCTTGAGGTACTAGATGCGCCTCATCCTCACCATTATCATCTACCTCATCCCTCGAGATAATACTGCCGAGAGGATCAGCCATTCTGTACCTAAAGTAATTAACACACAAAAGTTAGTAAAATAGAAGGAAAGAAAAACAATACACACAAATAGTCAGATAGATAGCCAAAACCGTTAAACTCCTCGACAACGAAACAAAAAAGTGATCGGTTCCAACCGTACACCACTATAGAGTAGTGAGGAGTGGTCGATGAAGTTTTACCCGATAGGTTAGGATCGATTTCCATAGGGAGTTAATACTGGTTGGGAGTTGGGTTTCTACCTAATCTAGCTATGCGTATTGTCCTTAATTGCACTTCTAATCATAATTGGGATTGTTTTTATTCTACTTTTAATGCTATTGATTGCTAAAAATAATCTAAGTACAATGTTTTTGTGGGAAGTTTTCAAATGATAAAAGCACTAGGGAAGTCACTTACACCTAGGCGAGTATTTAATGGGGTCTAAAATCTAGGACTAGCTTGTTATGATTGGGGTCGTGATATAACCTTTACACATAATTACTTACTCTATACCTCTCGGTAGTTTGAGTGACTTTTCCCGAATCGGCTTTCTTAAGCCTAATTGGGTGTTCAAACAATGCAAGTGAAATTGGCTCAAATCGGGTATTACTATATCTAGGTTTAACCCTTTAATTGGGGCTATCAATCTCTTGAATTCACCCCAATTCCTTGTTAGCCTATTTTTCCTAGACTTGGGCCCTCTTTCTCAAGAAAAGCCCAAATAAAAAAAGGCATGAATCAGTGTTTGCACCCACCAATTCATCAATTAAATCATGAAACAAGCTAAATATCACTAACCCATAAACAATTAAGCCCTATATTTGAAGACCCATTAAGTACCCACACTAGGGTTGGGTCACAACCCTAGCTATGAGGTCTAGCTACGCATGCTAATGATAGAATTCAAAGATGGAGATGTAATATAAGCCATAAAAGTCATATACAAGAATAAAATATTAAGATATAATCTAAAAAATACTGTAAAATTACTCAAAGTGGTAAATTACGGCTGTTTACGAGCTCCCTAATACAAAGTTAACCTAAAAATGTGAAAAAGATCTATTAATACATAACTGAAATGACTGGACAAAAATGCCCCTATGGAGGTTCCGCTGACAGGGTAATACAGGGTGCGTCCGCACTTAGCCACTCGTGGCCACGCAATAACGAGCGCGATCCGCATTTTTCTTCATTTGAATCTGGCCTTGAGTTTGTTTCGTGGACCGCGTTAATACACCCGCGTTCGCGTTTGCTTCTCTCGCGGTCGCGTAAAATTTTTGCAGACCGCGTTCCTCAATTTAGCTTCACTTGCAAACTCTCTGAACCCCTTATCTCGCTCCCAGCAGAATTTCACGCCGTCCGCATAAGGTAACTTTGCGGTCGCGTAGTTGAGATGCGGGCCACGTTCTTTGTTTGAACCAAGATTGCAAGGCCTCTGAAAATCAATCCTTGCTGTCAGCATAATTTCCCTCGCGGCCGCGCCACTTATTGAGCGGACGCGCTTTTGCAGCACAGTCAGCGGTGGTGTTTTCTCAAAATTGCAGCTTCTCCGAACCTCTATCTCGCCAACTGCGGAATATTATCTGCCTCAACATTGAACCCTACCCGGACGCGTTTTTTCATCGCGGTCAGCGGTTTAGTTTCAGCCTTCGGCTTGTGCAAGTTTGACTCCTTCATGAGCTTATTTTGGATTCTTTGCCTCATTTTGACCAAAACCTGCAAGTAAGCACCTTAAGTTAGCTTTCGAGAATACCTTAACGCATTTTTGACCCAAAACCCAAGCAAAAAAGAGCAAATAGTAGGCTAAAATCCCTAGTTATCAACAACCCCGGAGGCAACGCAAGTCTATAACCTACCTCTCCCACTCTATCCAGAATATCAAAAGGTCTGATATACCTAGGGCTAAACTTTCCCTTCTTTCCAAACCTCATGACACCCTTCATGGGTAACACCCTCTCCCCGACCATGAATTCCACATCACGAACTCTATGGTCGACATAACTCTTTTGCCTGGACTGAGCCGTGCGAAGTCCATCTTGTATAATCTTGACCTTGTCCAAGGCCTCCTTGTTTAACCAAATAATTAGATCCTTTGACCAAAACTATTTTTAAGAAGAACGCGGGTTTCTGATAACCAAGGTAAGACTGATAATTGTAAGTAAAATGTGTAAATGGAAATTAATAAGATGCACGAAAAGTAAAGCGTATATCAATAGTAGTTTGAATGTCCTTTACAATTTATATTTCATTCCCTTATATAGGGAATTTCTTAATATAACGTCTACCTTTTCAATGATTTTACATTAATGGCTAATTATGACATTAATGTAATGCTACAATGATTAACCGTAACTGTTGCGTGAAGGTTGTGTAACGTGTAGATCATTAATTGAAGATCTCTAAATCTGCCCTTTGTTCCGCCCGGATACATTCTAACCGTGTCTCTTCATCTTCTCAATCAGGTTGAGACTCCCGTGGCTAATTACCCTGTGGGTATAATTTGCCGTGCCTCTTTGCCTCGTACCACTTCGTAGAGTCCTGTTCAGCTGTCGCATTTTCATTGCTCCACATAGACTGCTGGCGTGTGAAGCCGGCTTTCGTGTGAAGCTCTTTTTTACCAATACAGATATTCCCCCCACATACCATTTATTTATCGATTAATATTTGGTAAGTGGATATTTATTTATGGCGGGAATATTTTGCCGCCGCTTCACTCGAAACACTGCATCTTTCTTTGAACGTAGGCGTCGCTTGTCACTTCTATTTAATGTTTATGCCATATGGCATTTCCGGATTGGTTCTGCAATTTTTCAGCGCCTTTTAGGGCTTTTTGCGGCTGCATCAGTTACGAAGTGACACCTTCAATTATGGCTTTCACATCATTGTTTTTTCCCATTTTTGACGGTTATCTTCGAGTATAAATACCCCTTTTACTTTCTTTACTTTCACGAAAAACTTCTAACTTTCAAATTTTATTTGTAAAGAACTTTTTCTTGTCTTTGTAAATATGTCTTCCTCAAACCAATCTAAGAAAGTCATAAACGTAGAAGATTTGACTCCCTCTCCTCAAATTACTTCCCTTCCTTCTTCTAGGTCTTTAATTTCTCCGAGGGCTAGGGCTTCTAGATCTTCGTCCAAAGGTAGAGAACATCACGAACCTTTGCGTGAACCGATGGTCGATGAAATAGTACCTGCGGAATTCACCTTTGCTAGGGATAGTCAGGCCCTTAAAGATCAGCTTTCTTCATTGTCGTCTCTTGATAGTGCTGACAAGTACCCTACCCAGATCACTGAAGGTTTAATTTCTCTTGTACGCAGGGACTGTTATTAGAGGTTTGATTTTTCTGTCGTCGTTACAAATAGTAATCAAAGAATAACGTCTTACAAGACAGAGTATTCTTTTGTTTATACCTATCCATTTTCATTAGGGTTCAAGCCTCCCATCGACCCAATTATCATCGAGTTTTGTCGATTTTTCAAAATTTGCTTGGGACAAGTCAGTCCTCTTATATGGCGAGTCGTTGCATGTCTTAGATATTTGGCTACCTTAGCTTCGGTACCCTTTACCTTTCATCATCTTATTCACCTCTATTCTCCAATGCTGTTCCGCCAGGGAATTCTTACCCTGGCTGCTAGGAGTAAAAGGGTGTTAGTGACTCCTGACGATGATAAGGATCGAGGTTGGTTTCTTCGGTATGTTGTTGTTCCTACTGCTGGTTTAGTAGGTGAAGAGAATCTTCCCTTCCCTGAGAAGTGGAATCTTGCACGTGAGTACATTTTTGCTCACATTCCTTGCTTTTTGCTTTAGATATTTTATCAATACCATAGCCGTTTCTTTTTTTTTTTGCAGCAATCATGGGAACCGCCGAGAATATCTCCGGTTTTCTAGATTGGGTAGAAAAGCTTTTGCTAACCGATCCGTTAGAAGAACGTTCATGGAAGTACCTCTCCGGGAGGTTTGGTTGGAGAGTTAATACTCATGGTAAGTGAAGTTTTTGCTTGTACTTCTTCCTTCCTTTGAGCATCTTTTTAATCCTTTTCTTTGACACGGTTTCCCGCTCGTGGAGTTTCTGCATCCGCGTCTGTTCCCAAGTTGTCCCTGGCTCAGTCCCAGGAGATCATTTCAGGCTCTTCTTTTTCAAAGAGAAAATCAGGTGGGTCAAGGACCTCGGAAGATGAGGGCTCTTTAGTCCATAGGTCACGCAAAAGGAAGGTAGTCTTAGATGACGAGTCTACACCTGTCATTGAGCCTTCCGTGCCTGAAGTTGAATTTTGTGCCCTTGAGGGTGCTACTCCCTCTCCCGTGCGTGAATCTGTTGATATTTTATTACGTGAAGGTTTTGGTCCTGTTGCTGATGAAGCTCCCCTGGCTGTTTTCTCTCCTTCTCTTAGAGAACTTCACTTAGTTGTTCTAATTATTTCTCCTGCTCCCGTGGCTATTCTTGATCGTGCCGTTGCTCCCTCTCCAGTGTCTTTTTCGGCCCCTCAGACTTCCTTGCCCGTGGCCCCCCCATATGTTCCTGCTTCCGTGCCTTCTGTTATAGAAGTAGGGTCTTCCAGCAGGGAGATGAGGCAGGTGATGATAGAAGTTCCGGCAGAGGGTAGCCTCTTTAAAAAGTCTAGCTAGCCTGATGTGTGGTTGAAACCGTTGATAGGTCCGACATGGAGAGCTAAGTTGGATAGCCATAGTTCCCTTACATGGGATAATGAGATCGCGCATACTTCTTTAAAGGTAGAATGCATTTTCTTTCATTCATTCTTGTAAACGTAATTACCGTATCTAATTGGTTTCCTTTTGTAGATCAATCTTATAGGCACAAAGCTTATGGAGAGGGTTTCTCATACGGAGCAGGAAGTAAAGGAGTGGCATGCTGAAACAGATAACTGGAAAGAGTAGTATGAAAGCTTAAGGCTCGACATGGAGGCTGTAGAAGAAGAAAAATGTACCTTGGAGCAGCAAATGAGGGTCATGACAACAGAGTTGGCCGTGGAGAAGGCATCTTTTGATCAGGTTGATAAGGATAAGAGCGTCCTAGAGTCTCGCAGAGCAGCTGTCCCGTGCCTCGGAAGAGATTAGGAGCTTGAAGGCCCTACTAGATCAAAAGGAGGAATATTCGGGCGAACTTGTGCAATCACTTACCCAGACCCAGGAGGATCTCCGCAACTCTTTGGAAAATTTTCAATTCCTGGAAATGTCTCTCGCTCCTTTAAGGGCCTCTAATGATGCTACCGTAGCTGAGATGGATGAATTAAGAGCCGAGATTGTGCTGTGGGAGAAAGATTACGAGGCTCTTAAAGACAAGGAAAATGTCGATGTCAGTTGGGCGTATATGAACACTCGTCTCGACACATTGACTGAAATGAGCCGGGAGGGTTTTGACCTCAATGCTGAAATTGCAAAAATCAAGGAGACCATTGAGAAGTCTCAACAAGGTCAAAATATCTCTTCACCTGAAGGTGAGGCTCCTGATGCTCAAGTCTCTTCATCCCAAGTTGCTCCTCCTACCAGTGAAGTCAATCCCCCGTCTGAAGAAGTTTAAGATGTTGGTTCCCCTTTTTTTTTTTATTTCAATTGGTGGTTACCCCCAGTCCCATCAGCGGTAAGTTTGGATCCTTTTAAGTCCCCAAATTAAAACTTAGTGGCACCTCAATGTATAAAAACTTAATACGTCTAAGTATAAGTTAATACTTAGTTTACTTAGCCGTTAATATATTAATGCAAATATGACTTTTGATTTGAGTTTCTGTTTCACTCTTTAAGTCTTTTGCATGCTTCATTTTTGAGGTTTAAGTTTTACCTCTGAGTTTTGCATATAAAATTCTTAGATTATTCGTACCTTTTTGTAGTAGGTACGGTTTTGTGAAAGAGGGCCCTTTTTTGATCGACACTTAATAAAGAAGACGTCTCAACTTCATAATGGTATAAAAATACAATAGAGAGATATGAATTTTTCACATGTTTAACAATGTTTCTGAAGAAAGTTTTTGTGTTTGAACTTTCATAGCATTTCACATGTGTTTGAGTATCGTCTAAAACTCATGTTGCAACCGTTTTCTTTTAATCGGTTTGGTGTAATCTTGTATTTCGTAACTGTTTTTCTTGTGAAATAGTTTTTTCGAGTAAATACAAGGAATAACTGTTTTTTGTTTGTAACTATTTTTATAAAGGTGTGTGTTTTTACCCGTAACTGTTTTCATTGACATAAATTTTTAATAAATACGAGGGTAATACTTTTTCATCCGTAACCGTTTTTTGTTTATAACAGTTTTTTTGAATAGATATAAGGATAATGATCTTCCATTCGTAACTATTTTTATTGACAACAGTTTTGCATGAGTACAAAGATTTCATAACTGTTTTTAGTTACAACAGTTTTTGGTATAAGTACAATGATGATGATCTTTATCCATAACTGTTTTTAGTTACAACAATTTTCTGGATAAGTACAAAGATGTGCATTTTTCCCTCGTGACTAATATTTTTTCTTTTAACCTGAATGTTTGTTTACATTCATGAACATGTTCGAAGGTTTTTTGAATCAGGCTTTGTGCTTTGAGTCTTTGGCTCTTTTGATTTTACTCGTATAACTTGACTCATTGGGATGATGGATCTTCAGGCTCGAGCTTTGACTTTTTGATAGTATTCTTTGCTTCTTCTTTGCCTTCCATACTGTATAGTCCCCCAAGCGTTTGAGCTTTGAAGAATGAAATCTCGAGCACTTGACTATTCCTTACTTGTGGTCCTTTTTCCTGAAAAGGAAAAACATACGTGACTCGAAGGTATATATTTTTTAGATGCTGACTGCTTAACCCTTTAAAACATCCATTAGAAAGTGTAACCCTAGACCGGGAATTCAGTTACTTCCTCGCGTCTTTACAGGTCTAATATCATCATCTGGTGATGGATTATCTTTTTGCCTATCATCTAAAACATTTAGTAAAATTTTAACTGTACAAACGTAAAATCGGACATGGCGATACCTGACCGAGGGTATTCCTTTTCCTTAGAAATAATATTCCTTCAAATGGATGGCATTCCTGCTGGTTGGTAAGATCCTGCCGTCCATAGCCTCCAGATCATACGTGCCTTTCCCAGCGATGCCTTGAAATATGTAGGGTCCTTCCCAATTTGGATTTAGCTTTCCTGCACCATCTTCTTTTGTTGATTGGAAGACCTTTTTAAGAACGAAGTACCCAATTTTGAAATATCTTAGGTGAGCTTTCCGGTTGTAATAACGCTCTATGATTTGTTTTTGAGCTGCCATACGTATTAACGCAACTTCTCTTCTTTGCTCGAGAAAATCTAGATTGGTCCTTAACTCGTCGTTATTAGCATCCTCCGTGGATGTTGTAATCCTTATGCTTGGTTCGCTAATCTCCACCGGTATTAAAGCTTCTGAGCCATAAACAAGTGCGAATGGAGTTTCTCCCGTGGCTGTTTTTGAAGTCGTTCTGTAAGCCCACAACACTGTCGGTAATTCATCAGGACAATTTCCCTTGGCTTTCTCCAACCGTTTCTTTATGTTATTGATGATGACTTTATTTGTTGATTCAACTTTCCCATTATCCACAGGGTGATATGGCGATGAAGTAATTCGTTTGATTTGCCAGCTTTCGAGGAATTCTGTGATTTGCGAGCCTATGAACTGCAGGCCATTATCACATACGATCTCATTCGGTATTCCAAATCGACATATTATATTTCTCCATATGAAGGTTTTTACTTCTTTTTTTCGCACCTGTTTGAAAGCTTCTGCCTCCACCCATTTTGTGAAATAACCAGTTAACACGAGTAAAAACCATACCTTTCCTTTAATTGAGGGAAGGGGTCCCACTATGTCCATCCCCCATTTCATGAATGGCCATGGCGATATCACTGGGTGTAATAGCTCTGCCGGTCGATGCATGTTGTTAGCAAATCGTTGGCATTTGTCACATTTAGTTACGAAGCTTTCAACCTCTTCTTCCATCTTGGGCCAATAGTACCGTGCTCTAATTAGGGTTTTGACTAAAGATCTCGCCCCTGCATGATTTCCACAGTGTCCTTCGTGTACTTCCTTCATCACGAACTCTGTTTGATTTGGTCCGAGGCATTTCGCTAGGGGACCTCCGAACATTTTGCGATATAGAGAATTGCGAATGAGGCAGTACCTTGCAGATTTTCGGCGAAGTGCTTGAGCTGCTTTTTTGTCTTCAGGTACGGTGCCATTCTGCAAAAAATTTAAAGTTTTGTTTCTCCAATCCCAAGTTAAATTGTTAAAAGTTACCTCATTTTTGTCCTAGTCAATCGCAGAATGAAACAGGTGGACGACAAGTGCATTGTCTTTATTTGTTACTTCTGTAACTGCTGCGAGGTTAGCCAATGCATCCGCTTGTGCATTTTTCTCTCTAGGTATTTGTATAACCTTCCATGTTTTGAACTGCCTTACGAGATCTCGTGCCTTTTCTAGATACTGTTGCATCCGAGTCTCTCGAGTAATATAAGTCCCCTGCTTCTGATTTACTACCATCTGGGAGTCGCTTCTAATCACGATCTGCTCAATTGAGAATTCTCGTTCCAGTTCAAGTCCTGCAATGACAACTTCGTACTCTGCTTCGTTGTTAGTTATGGGATAACATTTAATAGCTTGCCGTGTCTTTTCACCCGTGGGTGATATTAAGACTATGCCTAGGCCGACTCTTTTTATATTAGAAGAGCCATCAGTGAACAGGGTCCATATGCCCGGATTAGTCCCATTAAAAAGTTGTAACTCTTTTTCTACTTCAGGGACAATGCTATTATTAAAATCGACGACGAAATCAGCTAGAATTTGAGACTTTATTGCAGTCCTAGGCTGATATACTATGTCATGCTCGCTTAATTCTATAGCCCATTTAGCTAGTCTTCCAGATAATCCCTGTTTATGCAGAATATTTCTTAATGGATATGAAGTCACAACAGTGATTGGATGACATTGAAAATATGGTCTTAATTTCCTGGTTGCCATGATTAGAGCCAAGGTTAATTTTTCTAGATGTGGGTATCTAGTTTCAGCATCTAATAAAGTCTTGCTTACATAATAAATGGGAGATTGTTTACCTCTGTCTTCCCTTACCAGTACTGAACTTACGACAATTTCTGCAACGGCAAGATAGATATACAACTTTTCTCCCTCTTTTGGCTTTGATAGCAACGGGGGTTTTGACAGATAAGCCTTTAGGTCTTTGAGAGCCTGTTAACATTCCCCAGTCCATTCGAACTGATTCTGCTTTTTAAGAACTGAAAAGAACTTAAAGCTCTTTTTCGAAGACCTGGAAATAAATCTTCCTAAAGCTGCAATTCTGCCTGTTAGTCTTTGAACTTCCTTTTTGTTAGTAAGTATATCAGGTATTTCCTCTATAGCTTTAATTTGAGCAGGATTTACCTCTATTCCTCTATTTTATACAAGGAAACCCAAAAATTTACCTGATTCTACGCCAAAGGCGCATTTTTCTTGATTCAATTTCATATTATACCTGCATAAAATTTCAAAGGTAATAGAGAGGTGCTGGAAATGATCCTCCGCGTGTGTTGATTTCACCAGCATGTCATCGATGTAAACTTCCATCGTCTTCCCAAGATGTTCCTGAAACATCTTGGTCACTAGCCTCTGATACGTGGCCCCAACATTTTTCAGGCCAAAAGGCATGACTTCGTAACAATAAGTCCCCCTGTTTGTAATAAAGGAGGTTTTTTCCTCATATGAGGGATCAATTTTAATCCGATTATAACCAGAGTACGCATCTAGAAATCTTAACAATTCATGACCTGCGGTGGCATCAATCATTTGATCTATATGTGGTAATTGAATTGAATCTTTGGGGCATGCTTTATTTAAGTCAGTGTAATCTACGCATACTTGATACACTCAAATTACACTTTAAAATAGTGTAAAGCGGTCGAATCCCACTGGAAATAGGTGTGAAAATGTTACTTTGATAGTGTGATTCTTAACTCAAATCATAATTCCATTCCATTAGTAAATGGGGAGATGGGGGTTGGTTGTGTAGTAAACTAATATAAGTAGTAGCACTGAGATTTACTTAAAAGTATAGTTAATATGATTAGGTGAACCAAGGTTGTGTCCCCTTTAAATGACGTGTAATGCAAATGGGTATTAATATGATATATTTCTAATGGGACGTTCTTGATATGCAATTGATTTCTAGATGGCTACCCAATATTTTTCAATAATAGAGTAGTATTTCCTCTTTATAATTTTCCCAAATATAAAAGAGTTGCAATGAAATCCAAATCACTGTATGCCAAATAGAACCATCTTATCCCTAAGTGATTCTATTAAACAAGGTTTAAAGACTTGAGTCTTTGTTATTTACTCTTACCAATTCTAACCCTCTTTTCCAAGTTAAGAAAGAATCGCTATCGCCCTATTCTCTCTCAATTGCCTATCCTTTCTAGATGAGGAAATGTATAATGAAGAGTAAATAAATATCAACAACCCGTTATGCATTTATTTAATGGTAAATACCCAAATACATAACACCCATTTAGGGTCCACAACCTTAGTATTTAAGGCTAGCTACTCATAATAATGACAAAAATCTAAGAGTATTAAGTGTCATGAATGCTTACAAACCAAGAATGAAGTGTTATAATGCTTCCAAAAAGAAGAGAATATTCTAATAGGGGAATGTTCTTCAAAGACTGGACAAGAATGACCCACAAAACCCAAGTAAATCTTTTTATAGTGGGCCAAAGGTCGGGTGGGTCACACACAAAAATACCCCTGCGGACAGGTTATGCGATCGCATTCCTGTCGCATATCAGGAATGCGGATCGCATCCCTCTTGTTCTCATCGCATAACCAAACCCTAGTTTCTTGGTCGTCACCGCATTGTTGATTTGCGGTTCGCATTGTTGATGTGCGATCGCAGATTGACATCGCATTCTTGGTTCTGCTTTAGGCATCGGAGATTCTGCGGTTAAGTATGCGGTTCGCATGTGAGTTATGCGATAGCATACTCGACCGCATTTTAGCCCTTGAGATTGGCCCATCTTTTCTGTTGCGGTCTGCGATCCCTGGGTAAAAAATGCATTTCGCATTTGAGTTATGAGATGCTCTCTTGTCAGATATGCGATCGCATAGTGTTGCTCCCCTCACTTTTTAGCTTCTTTGCTTTCTTTGCATGGTCTTGAGTATTTATATCTCATGCACTGCAAACCGTCAAAATTCTATAAGTATAAGGACAAATGCTCTTGAAACAAACTATACTTTAAGTAATTTGCTATTAAATGTGCCGAAATTCTCCGGCACATCAACACCCCCAACTTAAACTCTTGCTTGTACTCAAGCAACTAAAATGACTCTATCCTAACATAGACTTAAACTACAAGATCGGAAGAAACTATGACCAAGGATAGTGTTAAGTGCCAGTACTACAAGCTTGCATTTCATCCATCTACCCGTCATGAACAATTACTACTATTTATATGGAAACTACTCAACTTGTGCACTTTGAGCCTCGATCAATTTGACTAAATGTTACTTTCGGCTGAGTGTTCATGCACCCGACTTCAAGAACTCAACTACTGTTACGCCTCACAGATCATGTGCCCTTACCACGAAAAGAAAAGAAAAGAGTCCCCACTTGCAATATTTACGAAGACAAAACGGGGGAAATATTTGCCAAGACACTCACACTCACAAAGATTTCAAGTGCTACAACACATCATACCATAAGCTTGCCCTTATTTTAATTCATAGCATATTCAAGAATATTCGGTTGGAGATCCCATAAGGGATTTATGAGCTTGTAATTTAGGTTTAGGTGAAGGTGGGATACACATTTGGGCAAATGGCTACACCCTCCTTGAATACTACTCACATTTTTCTTTCTTGATGCACTTTGTTTCTATCCAAGCCACATGGCCTCATTCGCATCTAGTTACCAACAAAGAACCACTTTAAATACCTCAATTAGTCTCTTCAAAGCTCCCATATTTTTTGTGTTTTTTTTTTCTTTTGTACTTTTCTTTTGGAGCTTGATTTCAAGAGAGTACCTTTTCGGCTTCCACCTTGACACTACACCCCCAACTTAGGCTTTTTGCCTCATTCTCAATATTCAAGGAGGGACGGGTTCAAAAGAGGAATTATTTTTCAAGAGGGAAAGACTAGTATTGAGATGACCAAAGAAAAAGTTCAAGGCTCAAATGGGATAACTAGTGATAATATATATACAAAGGTGGCTCAAAAGGCTAACGGGGTTTTCGAATAACACAAAGAATGCCTAAGGTCATTTCTCCAACCAAACATAATTGTCATTAGCATTGAAAAACCAACCGGGCAAGTTCTAGATGATGGACACAAGCACAAGAATTATTTATACAAGCACTAACACACATGGCACATGACTGTTCGATGCAACATCGTTTTAGCTCAAGAGTCAAGGCTCGATAACTCGAAACCTTCATTATTTGCATGTATAATTCTAAGTACAGATAGAGTCAACGGGCGAGCCTCAAGTACACAGAGTTGGTTTTCTTTTTAACACATTATTTATATAGGAAGGGTATGGATTATTTATAGAGACACATGCTTGAGACTAGACACTTACACTAAACTGGTCAATATGTTTCGTCCAGGTGCCATGGTTCTACTACTACACCCTTGGAAAAGAACCCGGCGAAGAAAAACCAAGGGGAATTCATTGCTAACAACTAAGGAGAACCCTACATAATTTAACGACTTGTTTTTTTTTTTGTTTTTATATATAAAAGCTGCAAACAAGAGTTAACGGTGATGGAATACATTAGTACTACAAAAGGTATATGTACATCTGGTTTATTGAAAACTTGGAGATATCTCATACTTAACGAAATAAAAATGAAAACATACATCACATGAAACAAAACAATATCCTCCAAGTTGTCACAAAAACATAAATACAACACCACCCCCAACAAAGAATCATGCATTGTCCCCAATGCATAAGAAATGTAAAGATAGATTGAGGGGCTCCCTGGGGCGCACTAAGCGCTACGGGAGTCGGTGGTCTGCTGGGTAGTGGAGGTGCTGCTCCCATCTTTTGACTGCGGAATTGGGGCCGGGACAGGTTTGTCCACCAAGGAGCGCTGAATGGCAATCTGTAGCTGCTCCTCCTCAACCGTCTCGGTGACTGTGGTGGAAGCAACACCCTTTCCATTCTCCTGAGGGCTCTGCTCCTGCTCCTCATCATCGGACCATGAAGACCCCTCGTCTGACCCCTCATCCTCAGAAGCCGAAGAGTGATTAGAATCCTCTCCAGAGGGTATATCAACTGGTGCAGGAGGAGGGGGAGGTGAAGGGACAAGCGTGGCGGCTTGGGCTGACATAAGCGTAGAAAAATCAAGCCCTAGCCCAGGCCCGGAGGAGCCCTCACCCTGCTCCCCTTCCTTGGGCAGAAGCGAAGAGAAATCAAACTCCAAATGTTGCAGCCGGTGGAGCTCCGTCTTCAGAGTGGACACATCGGTCCGGACCTCTGGCAAGTATCGAACCTCACCTCTCTCCACCTTCTCGATTCGAGCCTCAAGTTCTTGGAGGCGACCCTCGAGAGCAGTCACTGAAGACTGAATAGGAGTAAGGGCCTGCCGGATCAAGGTGGGAAGATCACTCACAAGCTTATCGACCTTAGCATTGGTGTGCTGAGCTAGGCGACCAAGCTGAGAGAGAATAGGCAGCGGGATGGCCGAGGGGGTACTTGTACCGGAAGCTGGCTGGGAGGCAGTAGTGGATGGCATTGTCGGAGAAGGCGAAGACTCTGAGGGTAGTGCAGAAGGCTGAGGCTCTGAGGGTTCGTCCTCTGTAGGGATAGGCATAGGGATGAATGGAGGCGCAGCGGCTGCTCTGGGCCTCGCATCACTGATACGAGTTATATTGATATCCTTGTCGGCCTTTGTAGTCTTGTCACAGGAAGGTAGAAGAGGAACCTCAGCATCCCAGCATAATGCAGTGATGAGGCAGGGGAAAGGAAATGAATTCTTCTTTTTCCAAGCTCGGACCCCAATCTGCTGAAAAATAATGCCGGCCACATCCACCGTGATCCCTGATATAATGCAAGCAACGAGAATGGCTTTCTCGATGCTTATATCTGTTTTGTTCCTTGAGGGAATCAGGCGGGAGACAACAAAAGATAGCCAGAATCTCCCCTCCCTCGTGAGATCTTCTTTGTAAATCTTGTGGTTAGGCGAGATCCAAGCCGGAGTCCCTCTAGCAATCACAGAGGCGACACAAGCACGCTCTCCATCATGGTTGGCCAGCTTGGCCTCGTATTCTGCTGTACTCGGGCTTGGCGTTGAGAAATAATGAGCATGAATAGCTTCCCGGTGGCAGGCTACTTCCACCCCCCTGACTAACACTTGCTCACTGAAGATCTTGTTCCTCTTGTGATGGGCATTTCTAGAAGCAGCGTAAGAGGCATAAAATTCCCGCACCATCGTTTCATTGTACTCTTCAAGGGGTTCGGTGAAACATTCCCATTTTCTAGTTGTTATGTTGTCTAGAATATGGGGGTACCACTCTTTCAGACCCTTGAGACTGAGCCTTTTCTCAGGAAGGATTTTTCGTGTGCTCAGACCCTCCCGGTACAGCTGTCTAGACAGGGGCAACGGAAAGCGCAGCTGCTAGTCATCCCCCTGTTTCCTCCGTACCTCGGCTTCCAAATTTACCTCCGGTTCAGTGGCCCCCTCATCAGACTGGGAGGAACTGTCAACTATGTTCGGTGGAGGTGCGTGTCTGGCACGCTTGGATGGCTGTGCCTGCTTTCTTGTGGAGGCTCTCTTAGCAGTGGGGGAAACATGCTTGCGACCCATTGCTGCAACGAGAAAGTACTTGTGAGTGGACGGACGGACAAAATAATAATCAAGGATGGAAAACATGCACCAAAGTATAGAAAATTTCACTTATGCGACATGGCATGCGATCGCATTTCCACAATGCGACTCGGAAACACGTCGCATGAGAACACACAGGTTAACAAAAGGACTATTGTGATGGAATATGCGATCGCTTAACCACCATGCGATTCGCATACGCATCGCAGAAGTGCAGGGAGAAAAATGGACTCAGCAATGCGATCGCATAATCCACCGCAAAAGTGAACATGTGATCGCAGACAGGTCACAGAATGGGAGTTGGGGGGGGGG
>ML241577.1:0-36981 GCA_005239495.1 Nicotiana undulata | reverse complement strand
CAAAAAAGTAAAAAAAAAAAAAAAAATCTTGGGCGGGTTTGGGGGCAGGGGGGGGGGGGGGGGGGGGGGGGGGAAGTGCACTGTGCGTGCATGCGGCACAGATGCGATTCGCATTTTGAATATGTGACCGCAAATGCGCCGCATAAGTCGTCTTCTCAAAGGAGACTAGGGCTAGATTTGCGATACAAATGCGGTCCGCATTTGAGAAATGCGAACCGCAGAGTCTATGTTAAGCCCTAAAATTGGCGGATTCGCTTCAGGGAAATTCCCCAGTCGACCCTTCCCCCTTCCCTATACGCTTGTACTAAAAAGAAACGCATACATCAGGTTCATAACATATATGAAATTCAAGCAAACCATAGATAACAGTGAGGGAAGATAGACCCATGCCAGATGAGAGAGATGAGCAGTTGAGCCTGGAAGAGGAGTAATGCAATGGATTGTTGATGCACTGGGAAAGTGGGTTTGAGTTTTCCGTTGCTTCCCTCTTCTTTTCTTTTTGTGTTTTGTTGTTTCTTATTTTTATTTTATTTTTTGTTTTTGTTTATGTGGGGAAACATGTGAGCGAGATGAGGGACTTACCTGGGGAGCAGAATGCGGTGCACTATGCGATAGCATAGGTGTAATGCGGTTCGCATAGTGCACCCTTACATCGCATAATGGCCATCAGATGCCCTAAACTTCCTGTTGATGTCTGCGACGCAAATGCGAATCGCATACTGATAATGCAATCGCATCTGTGCCGCATACTGGCCAATTTGCTCGCTGCTTGGCTTTTAAATGCGATTGGCGACCCTGTCTTTTGCGATTTCCTGAGTTATCTGCACCACACTCGTTAAATTGCTCCACAAGCCACATTTATGGGAAAACAAAAATAGAGTAGAAAGAAAACATAGAAACTGTTACCAACCATGGGTTGCCTCCCATGAAGCGCTTGATTTAACGTCGCGGCACGACGAAGTTGGTGTTCCTTTGGGGTCATTCATCAGTGGGACAAAGACCATCTGTCAGAGCTAATTTTTCTACCACATGCCTCTCACCATCGGTGCCCAAGTAATGTTTGATGCGTTGGCCATTCACCTTGAACGTACGATGTCCGTCCTCAGTTGCTAGTTCCACAACACCAAAAGGAGAGACATTCACCACTTTGAACGGGTCGGACCATCTTGATTTGAGTTTTCCCGGGAAGAGTTTGAGTCGGGAATTGAATAGTAACACCAAGTCACCAGTGTGGAACTCCCGTTTTAGGATTTTCTTGTCATGGACAACCTTCATCCTCTCTTTGTACATAGCTGCGCTCTCATAAGCATGGAAACGGAATTCCTCCATTTCGTTGAGTTGATTTAGCCTCAAATTCGCAGCTTCATCCCAATTCAGGTTCAACTTCTTGAGTGCCCACATGGCTTTGTGTTCAAGCTCCACGGGTAGATGACATGCTTTTCCAAACACTAGCCTGTATGGAGAAGTACCTATAGGAGTTTTGTATGCTGTTTGGTAGGCCCATAATGCATCATCCAGCTTCCTTGACCAGTCAGTCCGGTTTGCATTATCAGTTTTAGCTAGGATGTTCTTTATCTACCTGTTGGAGACTTCGACTTGGCCACACGACTGAGGATGATAAGGCGTCCCCACCTTGTGCTTCACACCATACTTGTCCAATAGGCTATTGAAAGCCTCTTTACAAAAATGGGAACCACTGTCACTGAGAATTGCTCTAGGGGTGCCGAACCGTGTGAATATGTTTCTTTTCAGGAACGCGGTCATGCTCCTAGCGTCATTGTTTGGCAAGGAAACAGCTTCAACCCATTTGGACACATAGTCCACAGCTACGAGAATGTATTTCATCCCACAAGAGCTTAGGAACGGCCCCATAAAGTCGATGCCTCATAAATCAAAAATCTCAACCTCCAGTACAAAGTTCATCGGCATCTCATGTCTCTTGGAGATTGACCCTTGGTGTTGGCATTGGTCACAAGCTTTGACCATTTGATTTGCATCATGATAGAGAGTTGGCCGA
This sequence comes from Nicotiana undulata, assembly GCA_005239495.1. Classification (NCBI taxonomy): domain Eukaryota; kingdom Viridiplantae; phylum Streptophyta; class Magnoliopsida; order Solanales; family Solanaceae; genus Nicotiana; species Nicotiana undulata. Next base: position 34,964 of record ML241577.1, on the reverse strand, counting down.
TAATATCCACATTCAAGTACTTTCGCCGCCGTCCGGTTCCCTCCATGGTGACCCCCCACCGGTGAGTCATGACATGCCTTTATAATTGGCATCACTTCTTCTTTCGGAACACATCTTCGAATAATTTTATCCGCACAGATGCGGAACAAAAATGGTTCCTCCCAATAGTATTGACGGCATTCCCTAAAAAATTTCTTCTTCTGATATGATTCCAATCCATCCGGAATATGCTCACTCACCAAATAATTTGCAATGTCAGCATACCAAGGATCTGAAGAGGAGGATACTGCCAGAATATGCTCATCAGGGAAAGCATCATCAATATCTAAGTCATTTCTTGGGCGTCCGTTTTCTTCAATCCGAGAGAGATGGTCCGCAATTTGATTTTCAGTGCCCCTCCGGTCTTTGACCTCAAAGTCAAATTCTTGCAAGAGAAGGACCCACCGGATCAACCTTGGTTTGGCATCTTTCTTCGCCATAAGATAACGAAGAGCACATGATCGGTGAAGACTACCACCTTGGATCCCAAAAGATAAGCCCGGAATTTCTCAAAAGCATAGACAAAAGAAAGAAGCTCTTGCTCTGTCACTGTGTAGTTCATTTGGGCCCCGTTAAGAGTTTTGCTTGCATAGTAGATATGATGGAGAATTTTGTTGTGCCTTTGACCCAATACCTCTCCAATAGCTACACCACTGGCGTCACACATCAACTCGAATGGAAGTGACCAATCTGGTGTGATAATAATGGGTGCCGTGGTGAGCTTTTCTTTAAGCTCCTCAAATGCGTTGAGGCATTTTTCATCGAACAAGAACTTGGCATCTTTTTCAAGGAGTTTGCACATAGGGCTTGCAATTTTTGAAAAGTCCTTGATAAAGCGCCGATAGAATCCGGCATGACCAAGAAAGCTTTGGATGCCTTTCACTGAAGTGGGAGGAGGGAGTTTGGAGATGATTTCAATCTTCGCCCGATCGACCTCAATGCCCTTCTTTGAAATTTTGTGCCCCAAAATAATCCCCTTATCAACCATGAAATGACATTTTCCCCAATTGAGCACAAGGTTGGTTTCTTCACACCATTTTAGCACTTGGCAGAGGTTGTCAAGGCAATGCTCAAATGAGTCACCCACCACCGAGAAATCATCCATGAAGACTTCCAAGAAATCCTCCACCATATCGGAGAATATGGACATCATACATCGTTGAAATGTGGCCGGGGCATTGCACAGCCCAAAAGGCATCCGACTAAAAGCAAAGGTGCCATATGGGCAAGTGAAAGTTGTTTTCTCTTGATCTTCCAAGGTGATGTTTATTTGTTTGTAGCCAGAGTATCCATCAAGGAAGCAATAGAAAGATCTTCCCGCTAGCCGATCAAGCATTTGATCAATAAAAGGCATAGGGAAATGATCCTTGCAAGTAGCATTGTTAAGCTTCCAGTAGTCCATGCACACTCTCCATCCGGTGATTGTCCGCGTAGGTATAAGTTCATTCCTTTCATTGTGGATCACTGCCATGCCTCCTTTCTTGGGCACACATTGCACCGGACTTACCCACGGACAATCTGCAATGGGGTAGACAACCCCGGCATCCAACAATTTGATTATCTCCTTCTTGACCACCTCTTGCATAGAGGGGTTTAAACTTCTTTGATGCTCTACGCTTGGTTTTCTCCCTTCTTCCAGTTGAATTTTATGTTCACATATGCCGGCGGGAATTCCCCGGATGTCCGATATTGTCCATCCAATCGCTTGTCGGTGCTCCCGCAAGACATTTAACAATGCATCTACCTGCACATCATTCAACAAAGAAGACACGATTATGGGTAAAGTATTATTAGAGCCAAGAAATTTGTACCTCAAGTGCGATGGAAGTGGTTTGAGCTCAAGGTGTGGTGGCTCCATGATTTAAGGTTTTGCGGGTGGCGTCATTCGATTCTCTAGGTCGAGGGAAAGCTTCTTTGGTACATATGTATAGGGCCCACACCCTTCCAACACGTTGACCATCTCTGCATAAGCCTCAATGTTATCATCATCAAAATTCACCAAAATTGCCGCCAATGCCTCTCCGAGGCCCTCTTCTTCTATTTTCATCTCAACGGCAACCTCTACCTCATCAACCACATCAATTACCGAAATTCCTTCATAAGTACTTGGCAACTTTAACCCTTTGCTTTCTTGGAAAGTGACTTCTTCATCATTCACCCGGAATTTGATTTCATGCCGTTCCGGGTCCATCAATGCCCTTCCCGTCGCAAGGAATGGCCTCCCTAGAATGATAGGAATCTCTTTGCCTACCGAAAAATCCAAGATGACAAAGTCGGCCGGGAGAAGGAACTTCCCCACCTTTACTAAAACATCATCAACAATGCCCAAGGGTTTCTTTATAATTCGATCGGCCATTTGCAAAAGCATGCTCGTTGGTCTTGGCAATCCCAACCCCGCTTGCTTGTAAATAGCAAGAGGCATCAAATTTATACTAGCACCGTTGTCACAAAGTGCTCTAGCAAAATCTCTCAACCCAATGGTGCACGGAATAGTAAAAGCTCCCGGGTCTCCCTTTTTCTCCACGGTTGATGTAGTAATTATTGAACTAACCCGATGAGTCAAACTTACCACCTCATTCTTCGCTGTTCTCTTCTTTGTCATCAACTCTTTCAAGTACTTGACAAACCCCGGCATGTCTTGGAAAGCTTCCAAGAATGGAATATTCACTGACAATTGCTTCAAGATGTCGTAGAACGTTTTGAACTTCCCATCATCCGCTCTTCGTGCAAACCGTTGAGGAAATGGAGGACTAGGTCTAGGAATTGGGGGAGGAGCCTTTGGGGTCTCCTTCGCCTTCTCCACGGCCTTTACTTTTCTTTCTCTTTGAATCTCATCCTCTAGGAGGGTTTCTCCAACCTCAACTACTACCGGTGACTCACTCTGTGCTTCCTCTCCTTTATCATTTTTCGCAACATCAATCACTTTCTCAATTTCGTCTTGTAGCACCTTACCACTTCTTGTTGTTATGGCCATACAATGAGATGTCGATCCACTTGGGCCGCTTTTCGGGTTGACCAACGTGTCACTTGGAAGTGTGCCCTTTTGCTTGGGAGTTTTCTCCCTTGATAGATCTCTCATTTGCAATTCAAGTTTTTGGATCGAAGCGGTGTGTGACCTCACCACCTCAGACATATTCCTCATTATTGCATCGCTTTTCTCTTGGTTTTGCAAAATCCACTCTAGCATCCCTTCCATTTTAGATTCACTTGATGATTGTGAAGAGTTGGAATATTGCCCTCTTGGTGGTACATAAGGATTGGAGCTTCTATTGGGGTGGTTGTTGTTGTTGTTCCACAATCCTTGACCGCCTTGTTCATTTCGCCAATTGTGTTGGCCTTGCCCTTGCGGGTTTGGCCTCCAATTGTTTTGTTGGCGAAAACCACCTTGGGAGTTTTGAACATAGTTTGCTTCTTCCCATTCTTGATTTTCCATCGATTGCATGTCTTCCACCATGTGCACTTTCTTGGCTTGATTTTCCTTGAGCATCTTTGTCAATACATAAACATTAGTGGTGAGACCGGCAATTACTTGGTCTCTCTCTTGATTCTCTTTGATCATGTTTGCCAGAGAAGGAGTGCCATAAGAAATTCCCCCAGTTGTATCTTCCGAATGCCAAGCTTGATTGTGCTTAGCCATCTTGTCTAGAATTTGCGTAATTCTAGCAAATGACTTATCCATGAAAGACCCATCCGCGGCATTTTTTGCAATTGACTGGGAGAGTGGGTCCAGTCCCATGTAAAAATTTTCCATCAAAATGTTGTCCGGGAACCCATGGTTCGGTGATCTCACAAGGTACAACTTGAATCGGTCCCATGCTTCATGTAAGTGTTCCCCCGGCATTTTCTTGAAGAAGAATATTTTGTCTCTAAGCTCAGATTTCTTGCTATTTGGGAACCACTTTGACAAAAAGGCTCGGACTAGCTCCGACCATGTAGTGATGGTGTGGGGAGGTAAGTTGTGAAGCCATTTCCTTGCCTCTCCCGCTAATGAGTACTTGAACACCCGCAACCTCAAGGCGTCATCCGATACATTGGTCTATTTGTGCATGGCGCACACACCCAAGAAATTCCTTAGGTGTTGCGTGGGGTCATCATCCGCAGAATTGTGAAATAATCCTTTTGCCTTGAGCATCAGTATCATTCCATGGTCCACTTTAAATGTCGAAGCACCAACTACCGGCGGGAGTATAACGTTGGAGTCGTCGATGTATTCCTCAATATCGGTGAAAGGATTTCCCTCTTCATCATAATTATCGGCCATTGTGACCCGGGACACCAATACAAATCAAGCAACTTGTGATGGAATAGAAAAAGATAGAGAGTGAAGTACACACTACTAGTAATTTCAAAACCGTATTCCCCGGCAACGGCGCCAAAATTTGATACGCTCAAATTACACTTTAAAATAGTGTAAAGCGGTCGAAGTCAAATATAATAACCCAACGAGGTTGGGGTCGAATCCCACAGGGAATAGGTGTGAAAATGTAACTTTGATAGTGTGGTTCTTAACTCAGATCATAATTCCATTCCATTAGTAAATGGGGAGATGGGGGTTGGTTGTGTAGTAAACTAATAGAAGTAGTAGCACTGAGATTTACTTAAAAGTATAGTTAATATGATTAGGTGAACCAAGGTTGTGTCCCCTTTTAATGACGTGTAATGCAAATGGGTATTAATATGATATATTTCTAATGGGACGTTCTTGATATGCTGTTGATTTCTAGATGGCTACCCAATATTTTCCAATAATAGAATAGTATTTCCTCTTTATAATTTTCCCAAATATAAAAGAGTTGCAATGAAATCCAAATCACTTTATGCCAAATAAAACCATCTTATCCCTAAGTGATTCTATTAAACAAGGTTTAAAGCCTTGAGTCTTTGATATTTACTCTTACCAATTCTAACCCACTTTTCCAAGCTAAGAAAGAATTTATGGCATAAGTTAATGTTTGCAACCACTAACAAGAAATGTATAATGAAGAGTAAATAAATATCAACAACCCATTATGCATATATTCAATGTTAAATACCCAAATACATAACACCCATTTAGGGTCCACAACCTTAGTATTTAAGGCTAGCTACTCATAATAAATGACAAAAAGCTAAGAGTATTAAGTGTCATGAATGCTTACAAACCAAGAATGAAGTGTTATAATGCTTCCAAAAAGAAGAGAATATTCTAATAGGGGAATGTTCTTCAAAGACTGGACAAGAATGACCCACAAAACCCAAGTAAATCCTTTTATAGTGGGCCAAAGGTCGGGTGGGTCACAGACAAAAATACCCCTGCGGACAGGTTATGCGATCGCATTCCTGTCGCATATCAGGAATGCGGATCGCATCCCTCTTGTTCTCATCGCATAACTAAACACTAGTTTCCTGGTCGTCACCGCATTGTTGATGTGCGACCGCAGATTGACATCGCATTCTTGGTGCTGCTTCAGGCATCGGAGATTTTGCGGTTAAGTTTGCGATTCGCATGTGAGTTATGCGATCGCATACTCGACCGCATTTTAGCCCTTGAGATTGGCCCATCTTTTCTGTTGCGGTCTGCGATCCCTGGGTGAAAAATGCGTTTCGCATTTGAGTTATGCGACGCTCTTTTGTCAGATATGCGATCGCATAGTGTTGCTCCCCTCACTTTTTAGCTTCTTTGCTTTCTTTTCATGGTCTTGAGTATTTACATCTCATGCACTGCAAAACGTCAAAATTCTATAAGTATAAAGGGCAAATGCTCTTGAAACAAACTATACTTTAAGTAATTTGGTATTAAATGTCTCGAAATTCTCTGACACATCAATACTCTCCATTTACCACTCTTTTTAGGCACCACTACAGTGTTAGCTAACCAGTTAGGGTATGTTACCTCGCGTATTGAACCAATTTTCAAGAGTTTTTGTATCACTTCGTCAATCACTTGGTTCTTGAATGGTCCTTGCTTTCTTTTCTTCTGCTTAACAGGTACGAAGGATGGATCTTCATTTAGCTTATGAGTCATCACTTATGGAGGTATACCTGTCATGTCTGAATGGGACCATGCAAAGCAATCTATGTTAGCTTTTAAATAATCAATTAGTTTACCTCTTCGGCTTGGGCTGAGCCTCGTGCCTATGTGAACTTTCTGTTCGGGCTTTTGTTCGAACAATGGGATAGCTTCGAGTTCTTCCGTGGTTATTTTGATGTTTTCATCTTCCTTTGGTTCCTGAATGACATCAGGTCTGGTATCTACGTCCGTATGATTCGGTACCCCTTTTGTAGTGACTTGATTCACCTTCTCATGGTCATCTTCTTCCGTACATGTTTTAGCAATAATATCTTCCGTACCTATTTGGGTAGTAATTTCTTCCATACCTGTTTGGGCAATATTTTCTGCTTGGGAGATTTCCTTATCTTTTGATTCTTCCACCTCTATTTTTTGTTATAGTGTACCACGAAATTTATATTTCTCGCGGTTTGCTGATCGCCTCTAATCTGTTGAATTCCCCATTCGGGAGGGAATTTAATTATCTGATGCAAGGTGGATGTTATTTCTTTCATGTCATGGATCCATGGCCTTCCCATGATTACGTTATAGGCCATATCATTATCGAAGAGTTGGAACCTGGTATTTTTGATTACTCCCTCAGCATAAGTGCTAAGTTCAATTTCCCCTTTTGTTATAACTGTAGAATTATCAAACCCTGATATTGCTCACACCTTTGGGATTACTTGATTCCCCAATAGCATTTCTTCAACGACTCTTAGCAAAATGGTATTGACTGATATACCTGGATCAATCAACACTCTTTTTACGTTAGTGCCATGAATAAGTAAAGATATTACCAGAGCGTCGTTGTGAGGAAGCATTAATCCGCTGATATCTGCATCATCAAAGGTTATATTGTCTGCTTTTAAGTTTTCACGAACCCACTTCCCGTGTGTAATGGTGAGCTTTGTGGTTCTTTTGCAGACCACTCAGTTTACTTCTTCACCTCCATGTATCACGTTGACGGTTCGTTTTGGAGATGGTGGTTTCGGGGGCTCCTGCCTGTTCTTCATGTATGCCTGCTTACCTTTTTCACTAAACAATTTTGTTAAGTAGCCCTGTTTCAATAATTGTTCTACCTCACCATGCAAAAATCTGCAATCTGCAGTTCTGTGTCCATGATCATTATGGAATTCACACCAGAAATCTAGGTTCCTTTTATTTGGGTTCAACCTCATTTCTTTGGGCCATCGAACCTTATCACCCATAATTATTAATACTGAAATTAGTTCGGAAGTACTTACATTGAAGGTGTGATCCCTAGTTCGTGTATTACCTCTATTTCGTTCATCCCGATCCTTTCTGGATCTTGATGAGGATGAGCCCGCATCTCTGCTTGATGGTCTATATTCTGACCGTGTGTTTTCAAACCTGGGACGAGTTTCTCGCCCCGAAGGTCCCATATAAGGGTCGTATCTGTTCTTACCTGATCTTTTTTCAGATTCGGAACGTCTGGAACTAGTACGATCTTCATCCTTCGAACGAGCAATCGTATCTTCTTCTATACGAAGCTTAGTGCTTTACCTGTTATAAACGTCATTCCATGTTGTAGCTGGGAATTCTCTCAAGCTTTCCTTGAGTCTTCTCGTGGCTTTTGATATTTTATCATTTAAATTGCTTGCAAATGCCATGGCTTCCCAATTATCAGGCACCCTTGGTAGCTGCATTCTTTCTCGTTGAAACATGTCTACAAATTCACGAAGCAGTTCCGTGTCTCCTTGTTTTATTTTGAATAGGTCTTTCATTCTTTTTTTGACTTTGTGTGCACCGAAATGCGCTTTTATGAAAGAATATGCAAGCTCAGCAAAAGAATCAATAGAAATTTCAAGTAGAAGAGAATACCAGGTTAACGCTCCTTTAGTAAGTGTTTCTCAAAACGTTTTGACTAAGACCGACTCGATTTCTTGTTTTGTTAAGTCATTTCCTTTCACTCCCGTGGTAAAAGAAGTCACATGGTCGTGTGGGTCAGCTGTCCCGTCATACTTAGGAACATTAGGCATTTTGAATTTCTTGGGAATAGGCAGGGGTGCTGCGCTTGGTTTCCAAGGTTGTTTAGAATACCTATCAACGTCAATGCTTTTGATAACAGGTGGTACTCCAGGAATCTGTTCGATTCGATCGTTTTGTTCCTTCACCTGTTTCTGCAAGGTTAGTGATAAAGATTGTAACTCAGAGTTATTGGACATACCTGGTCTCGCTTCAAGAGATTCATTAGGAGTACCCCGACTTCCTGAGTTTGCTAACCCAGACTGAGGATTTTCCACAATTATAGTGTTATTAGAGGGTGGTGTAGGTGATGCGGCCGGTAACCCAAATTCTTACAAAGCCTGGCCCACATACTCTGCAATCATTTGCTTCACCTAACCTTGCTCTATTGTTTGATCATTATCATTGTTATTGTTGTTGGATCTTTCTTGGAATTGTTCTCTTGAACCTCATGGGAATCCTAAAGGTGATGGAGTTCCATCCCTTTGTTGGTTATTTTCGTTGGTGTTCAACATAGTTCAGAGGATATTGTTTGAAAAGGAAACAAAGATTATCAGATTCCCGGTAATGGAACCAATTTGTTTAACCAAAGAATTAGATCCTTTGACGAAAGCTATTTTTAAGAAGAACGCGGGTTTCTGATAACCAAAGTAAGACTGATAATTGTAAGTAAAATGTGTAAATGGAAAATAATAAGATGCATGAAAAGTAAAGTGTATATCAATAGTAGTTCGAATGTCCTTTACAAGTTATATTTCATTCCCTTATATAGGGAATTTCTTAATATAACGTCTATCTTTTTCAATGATTTTACATTAATGGCTAATTAGTGCATTAATGTAACGTTACAATGAGTAACCGTAACTGTTGCGTGAAGGTTGTGTAACGTGTAGATCATTAATTGAAGATCTCTGAATCTGCCCTTTGTTTCGCCCGGATACATTCTGACCGTGTCTCTTCATTTTCTCAATCAGGTTGAGACTCCCGTGGCTAATTACCCCGTGGGTATAATTTGCCGTGCCTCTTTGCCTCGTACCACTTCGTAGAGTCCTGTTCAGCTGTCGCATTTTCATTGCTCCACATAGACTGCTGAGTCATCAAGAATTATTACACGTGTGAAGCTCTTTTTTACCAATACACTCCTGAACTAGATCAGTACCCAACAACCGAGCCTCCCCCGGCTCAAACCACCCAACTGGCGACCTGGATTGTCTACCATATAATGCCTTATAGGGAGCCAGCTGAATGCTCGACTGGTAGTTGTTGTTGTAGGCAAACTCTGCAAGGGGAAAGAACTGATCCTACGATCCTCCGAAGTCCATAACACAAGCGCGAAGCATATCCTCCAAGATATGAATAGTACGCTCGGACTGTCCGTCCGTCTGAGGATGAAATGATGTGCTCAGCTCCACTCGCGTACCCAACTCATGTTGTACTGCCCTCCAGAAATGTGAGGTGAATTGCGTACCTCGATCAGAAATGATAGACACAGGCACACCGTGAAGATGGACTATCTCCCAAATATAAATCTCTGCTAACCGCTCCGAAGAATAGGTAATTGCCAAAAGAATGAAGTGTGCTGACTTAGTTAGCCTATCCACAATGACCCAAATGGCGTCGAACTTCCTTTGAGTCCGTGGGAGTCCAACAACAAAGTCCATAGTAATATGCTCCCACTTCCGCTTAGGAATCTCTATTTGCTGAAGCAAACCACCGGTTCTCTGATGCTCATACTTCAGCTGCTAACAATTCAGGCACCAAGCTACATAAGCAACTATATCTTTTTTCATCCTTCTCCACAAATAATCCTGCCGCAGGTCCTGGTACATCTTAGCGGCGGCCGGGTGAATAGAATACCAAGAACTGTGAGCCTCCTCAAGAATCAACTTACGAAGCCCATCAACATTAGGCACACACACGCGACCCTGCATCCTCAAAACTCCGTCATTTCCAACAGTAACCTGTTTGGCACCATCGTGCTAAACTGTATCCCTAAAGACCAACAAATGAGGTTGTCATACTGTCGATCTCTGATACGCTCAAACAAGGAATACTGAGCGACTGTGCAAGCTAGAACATGGTTGGGATCTGAAATATCCAACCTCACAAACTGGTTGGCCAAAGTCTGAACATCTGAAGCTAGCGGCCTCTCACCGACCGAAATGAACACAAGACTGCCCATCCTCACTGCCTTCCTACTCAATGCGTCGGTCACCACTTTGGCCTTCCCTGGATGATACGAGATGTTCATATCATAGTCTTTCAATAGCTCCAACCACCTCCTCTGCCTCAAATTGAGATCCTTTTGCTTGAACAAATACTGAAGGCTGCGATGATTCGTGAAAACCTCACACGACACGCCATAAAGATAGTGCCTCAAAATATTCAGTGCACGAACAATGGTTGCCTACTCTAAATCATGGACAAGGTAATTATTCTCATGAACCTTCAACTACCAAGACGCATATGCAATCACCCTGCCTTCCTGCATCAATACTTCTCCAAGCCCAACATGGGAGGCATCACAATATACCGTGTAATATCCTAAACCTGATTGTAACACCAACACCGACGTTGTAGTCAAAGCTGTCTTAAGCTTCTGAAAGCTCACCTCACACTCGTCCGACCATCTGAACAGAGCACCATTATGGGTCAACCTGGTCAACATGGATGCTATAGATGAAAACCCCTCCACAAATCGACGGTAATAGCCCGCCCAACCCAAGAAGCTCCCGATCTTCGTGGCCGAAGTGGGTCTAGGCCAGTTTTTGACTGCCTCAATATTCTTAGGATTTACCTGAATGCCCTCTGCTGATATAATGTGACCCATGAAAGTGACTGAATCCAACCAAAACTCACACTTCGGAAATTTAGCATAGAACTGACTGTCCCTCAGAGTCTGGAGCACTATCCTGAGGTGCTGCTCATGCTCCTCCCGACTGCGGGAGTATATCAAGATGTCATCAATAAACACAATAAAAAAAGAATTCAAATAAGGCTTGAACACTGGGTTAATCAAGTCCATAAATGTTGTTGGGGTATTGGTCAACCCAAAGGACATCACTAGAAACTCATAGTGCCCATACCGCATCCGAAAAGCTGTCTTAGGGACATCAGATGCCCTAATCATCAACTGATTGTAGCCAAATATCAAATCAATCTTCGAAAATACCTTGGCACCCTGAACCTATTCAAATAAATCATCAATCCTAGGCAACATATACTTGTTCTTGATTGTGACTTTGTTAAACTGTCGATAATCTATACACATCCTTATAGACCCATCCTTCTTCTTCACAAACAAAACCGGTGCACCCTTGGGCAAGACACTAGGTCTAATTAAGCCCTTATCAAGCAAATCCTGCAAATGTTCCTTCAACTCTTTCAACTCTGGTGGGGCCATCCAGTATGGAGGAATGGAAATAAGCGGAGTGTACGAAGACAAATTAATACAAAAGTCAATATCCCTATCGGGTGGCATCCCCGGCAGGTCTTCAGGAAATACCTCTGCAAACTCACGAACAACAGGCACATAATCCATAGAGGGAACCTCATCACTAGAATCACGAACATATGTCAAATAGGCCAAACACCCCTTCTCGACCATACGCTAAGCCTTCATATAAGTAATAACCCTGCTCGTGGAATGGCCAGGAGTCCCTTTCCACTTTAATCGAGGCAACCCCGGCAAGGCTAATGTCACTATCTTGGCGTGATAAAGTGACAACCAATCCATACCCAATATAACATCGAAATCCACCATATCTAAGTGCAAAAGGTCTACACTGGTCTCAAGACTCCTAATAGTGACCACACACGAACGATATACATGATCTACGACAATAGCATCCCGCACAGGTGTGGACACATATATAGGGGCACTCAAAGAATCACAGGGCACAACCTAATGTGAATCAAAATAAGATGACACATAAGAGTAAGTAGACCCCAGATCAAATAGAAATGAAGCATCTCTACTGCCAACTGAAATAGTACATGTAATGACAACATCAGATGACTCAGCCTCAGGTCTGGATGGAAAAGCATAACATCGGGGCTGGACCCCACCACTATGAACCATATCCCTGGGATGACCTCTAGCTAGCGGGCCTCGACCTCTAATAACCTGACCTCTGCCTCTAACAATCTGGCCCCTTTTCTAGCTGGATGAGAAAGCGGTGTAGGAAATGGTGCCGGAACCATGGCACGAGAACCATGATGCTATGGTTGAACCCCCAATAATCTCGGACAGGTTCTCCGGATATGATTATAATCACTACACTCAAAATATCCATCCTGATACTATGGATGTGGAAACTAAGACTAACCCGAATGAGCCAGCTGACCATGGTAATAACTTTGAAGAGAAGGTGCTCTATAGACTGGCTGCCCAGAAGGAGGAACATAAGAACCATGACTCCCTGAAGAACTGTGGGATGCCTGAAGCGCTGAATGAAACGACTTGGGAGGATGGCCTCTACTAAAAGTACCCCTGCCGCCACATGAGGCGCCGCTGAATCCACCGGAATGACGAGGTCTCTTATCTGATCCCTGACCTCCCTGTCCAAGAACCATCTCGACTCGTCTGGCGACATTGGTCGCATCCTGATAAGAAATCTCGCTCCCAGTCTCCTTAGCCATCTGCAATCTAATAGGCTGAGCATGTCCCTCAATAAACCTTCCTCTCTCTCTCTCTCTCTCTCTCTCTCTCTCTCTCTCTTTGTTGGAAGAAAAAGAATAGAATGACGATTCAAATCAACAAAACATGTCTCATATTGGGTAACAATCATGCTGCCCTGCTGGAGACGCTCGAACTGGCGGCGCTGCTCCTCTCTCAAGGTGATAGGCATAAACTTCTATAAGAGATGTGAGAACTTATCCCAAGTAAGAGCAGGCGACCCAACTAGTCTAGTCAATAAATAATCTCTCCACCATTTTTTGGCGGAACCAGTCATCTGAAAAGCAGCAAAGTCGACCTCATTGGTCTCTAATACACCCATGTTCCAAAGAACCTTGTGATAGCTGTAAAGATACTCCTGGGGATCCTCTGAAGTAGCACCAATGAAATGAACTGGAAAGAGCTTGGTAAACCTAACCAATCTCCATAAGGCCTCATAAGACATAGTTGACCCACCATCGGGATGTGCTGCAACAACCGACTGAACTACTCCGACCGGATAAGTTGCTGGAGTTTGAAACTAGGGAGCCAGCTGCTTCGGAGTGTGAGTAGCAGGAGTCTGGATCCTCCTCCATCCTTCCATGGGGAATGCGCTAGTCTGGGTCACACTCTCCATAAGACCCACTAATCGGACCAAGGCATTCTGGAGCACTGAGGTTGCAATAAACCCCTCCGAGACTTGAGCTGGTCCGGCAGGAATAGTTTGAGCTGTAACCTCGTCATTGAACCCTACTTGAGGCTCTATAGCTGGGGCTGCTGCTCGGGCTCTAGGCTGAGCCCTGCCCCTGCCTTGGCTTCTAGCACGGCCTCATCCTCGACCTCTGCCCCTCGTAGGAGCTGCTGCTGGAGGCTTTGGTTGCTGATCAGTGGATGAAGCGGTACATGTTCTCGCCATCTGCGAGAGAATAAGAATATGAGAGTTCAATAAGTATTGAGATAACAAAATTGCACGACAAAGTTGAATAAAAGTGAAATTTGTTCCTAAATGCCATAGCCTCTAGGAGATAAGTACAAACGTCTCCATATTGATTCCCTCTACTCTACTAAGTTTGCTCGTGACTCGTGAGAACTATGTAACCTATTGCTCTGATAACAACTTGTAACGACCCGCAATTCTCAACGTTGGGACCGTGATGGCGCCTAGCAGTTCACTTGCTAAGCAAGCCAACGTCAACTTTTTTTTACTTCTTTTAGCAATTTAAACAGTAACATTGTTATTAACCAAAATAACAAATATGTTCTAAGTAAAAATGAGGAAATTAAATAACCAATCGTCTATTACAATTCCCTGAATCTAGTGTCACGAGTTCATGAACTTTTAAAGTAATAGACATAAAGGTATGAAATAAATAGATTGCTTTCTAAATGAAGTTATACAGCTAAAAGAAAAGAGAATGGGGACTCCAGATGCTACGGGCGCTAAACAGTCGTACCTCAAGTCTCCGTAGATATCGGATCCGAGCTCACAAATGACCGCTGCTGGGTCCGTAATTTGCACAATGTGCAGAGTGTTGTATCAGTACAACCGACCCCATGTACTGGTAAGTGCCGAGCCTAACCTTGATGAGGTAGTGACGAGGCTAATGCGGGGCATCTATACAAAACCTGTACGCAGTATATAAATGACAGAATAATAGAAAACATAACAGAACCAAACAACTAATTGAAACAGATAACCACAGCCTCTAGAGTGAACCAGTGTCGTTAAGAATTTACCAATCCTTACTATATCAAATAATGAAAGAAATACTGGAAAGAAATGCAATTCAGTAAAATAGAAACATACAGATTTGTTGTGGCGTGCAACCTGATCCCACCAGAAATCACAAAATTCTCCCTTATTCCTCCATAACAAATACAATAAAAGTAAATAATATATATATGTTGCGGCGCGCAACCCGATCCCACTATATATCAATATCAATAGAATTATTCACCCTTATTCCTCCTTATCAATCCTCCCTTATTCCTCCTGTTGCGGCGTGCAACCCGATCCCACCGTATAAACATATTCACCCTTATTCCTCCTTATCAATCCTCCCTTATTCCTGCTGCTGCGACTTGCATCCTGATCCCACTATATCAGTACTAAACACTCAATGTACACAGTTATTTTACAGTCTAATCACAAGGCCTTTTTGATAAATAAATACCAAACTGAACCAAACCTTGATCAATATCAACTCTACTCAAATAATACTACACAATGAGACCAATCCGGCAATTTACAAATTAAAAGGTACAACATGTCAAATTAAGCAAATAACAGGGATTAGGGGATCTATAGGAAGAACTAACATAGCTAACAAGAGAAAATTTTGATAAACACGTAGCAATTAAGCATGGAAGCATTTAGAGCATATATCAATTATAACAGGAAACAAACACAATTAAAGGAAAACAATAAATCAAGGAAAACAGATAATACGCCACTCATATGGATTTCACATAATCACGTAGTCCGAAGGTTCCTAATTCCCCCGAGTCAAGGTTAGACATAACACTTACCTCGATCCACAAGCCACTCACTGCTCAATTACTGCTTTTCCTCTAATTTCCACCTCCGAACCACTCGTATTTAGCCATAAGTAATTTTAATAACATCAGATATTGCTAGAGAAATCAATTTTAATATATAAATTTAGGTTTCCCAACATTTTCCTCAAAAAGTCAAAAACCGACCCTGGGCCCGCTTGGTCAAAACTCAAGGTTCGGGCCAAAACCCATTCACCCATCCACCCCCGAGCCCGAATATGTAACTAGTTTCTAAATCCGACCCCAAATTGAGGTCTAATTTCCAATTTCTCAAAAATCCCTAATTCTACACAAACCCCCAATTTCTACCATAAAATTCCTAGATTTTAGGTTGAATTGTTGTAAAATGAAGTGAAAGATTGAACGAATTGAGTTAAAAATCACTTACCTATGATTTGGAGAAGAAATGGTCTTTGAAAAATCGCCTAGAGGGGTTTTTGCTTTGAAGGTTTTATAAAATTAGAGAAATCACATCTAAGTCAAGACATACCAGCTACAGATGTCGCATTTGCGACCAGAGCTTCGCAGTTGCGAAGCTCGCAAATGCGAACCCCTCGCATTTTAGCCGCCTTCTCAAATGCGAACCATCTTCTCGCAATTGCGAACCTAGACTTTCGCAAATGCAGCCCTATCCTCGCAAATGCGAGACTACACAACCCCTTCCCCTGCTTGCAAATGCGATGCTTCTTTGAAAATGCGATGCTTCTTTGCAAATGCGAGGCTCCCATTTGCGAGCCAGACCTCGCAATTGCGATACCTGTAGACCTGATGCACACCAAAAACTTTTCTAAGTTCATTTCACTCCGTAGCCTATCTGAAACTCACCCGAGCCCTCGGGGCTCCAAATCAAACATGCACACAAATCCTAAAATATCATACGAACTTGCTCGTGCAATCAAATTGCCAAAATAACATCTAAAACTACAAATTGAGTACCAAAACATATGAAGTTCTCAAGAACGCTTTAATTTACGATTTTATCAACCGGACGTCTGAATCACGTCAACTCAGTTCCGTTTTCATCAAATTTTACAGATAGGGTATAAATATCATAACAGACCTGTACCGGGCTCCGGAACCAAAATACGGACCCGATACCACCAAGATCAATCATTAACCGATTTCTTAAAACCATTAAAATTTCAGTTTATCAATTTTTAACAAAATTCATATCTCGAGCTAGGGATCTCGAAATTCGATTCTGGGCATACGCACAGGTCCCATATTTTACTACGGACCCACTGGGACCGTCAAAACACGGGTACGGGTCAATTTACTCAAAGCATTGACCGAAGTCAACTAAAATCAACTTTTAAGGCCAAAAATTACTATTTCATCAATTTTCAAGATAAAAGCTTTTCGGAAACACGCCCAGACTGCGCACGCAAATCGAGGTGGGTAGAAATGAGGTTTTTAAAGCTAAAGAGCGCACAATTGAGTTCTAAAACATAAGATGACCTTTTAGGTCATCACATAAATAGACTATCACTATACAAAATATGTACAAAATAGACTGTCACTATACAAAAATTATACAAAATAGACGGTCACTATATAAAAAATATGCAAAATAAATTTTCACTATACAAAAATATATAAAATAGATTGTCACTATACAAAATAGACATTTTGTATTATTAAATGTAATATGTATGGGCCGCA
Source organism: Nicotiana undulata (assembly GCA_005239495.1). Lineage (NCBI taxonomy): Eukaryota > Viridiplantae > Streptophyta > Magnoliopsida > Solanales > Solanaceae > Nicotiana > Nicotiana undulata. Next base: position 18,033 of record ML241577.1, on the reverse strand, counting down.
ATGACATTTTTTGTCAATGGAGAAAAACATGGGCTATTAGAATTTTTAGCGGGCTACGAAGGTTCATTTTCTCTAGCTTCTTTGGTCAAGATTCCTTTGGGCCGAAAATGCTTTTTTCCTTTACAAGTGTTTTTTCAAAGTTAAGGTATTTGACTAAATTTTAAAAAAAAGTGATTTTGAGTAGAAGCAGATGCAATTTTTTGAGTTCGAAAAGCACTTTTGAGAAAAATATACTTTGAAACACTCTTTAAAAGTTTGGTCAAACGCTAATTACTGCTCAAAGGTATTTTTAGCCAAAGATAAAATGTTTCTCACTAAAAGTACTTTTTAACAAAACACTTTTGAGAAAAGCATTTCTTAAAATAAGTTGATTTTAGAAACTTGACCAAACAGACTATAAGTTAAGTTGAAACTACTTCGAACATTCTCAAATGATGGATGATATTACATCAATTACTAATGGTAAACTAACATAAATTGGTTTAAATTATTTAGTTGGCCATATTATCTGGAATAAATATGAGTCAAGAACCTAAAACGTGATAAGTAGTTACAACCGGTTAAATTGGCTCTTCCGACAGACTATAACAAATTCTCTCTCTTGATCTTTTTTAGATTGTCAGTCTAGTGCTTACTGTAAATAGTTACACGTAATTTGTTTTTGAATAATCTGATATTGTAGATTTTGTTAGCATAAATCATAAAATATAAACTAGTACAAACGGTAGAAGGACGCAAACTTCCTTTATGGTAGACAGAAGAATCTATCCATTACTCATCAAGCTCAAATCATAGAAAGTACATAAAATTCCTACACCTATTGTCAAATCCTCAGTTGCATTTAGAGACACTCTTGTCATGTCTTCCATTTATGTTATGATCTAAAGTATCACCAAGATAGTGATTATATTTAACTTAACCTGCTACGCAAACCAACCACTATAAACAACAAATCCAAACACTTTAAATCAAGAATAAAGTGAAAACAGGGTATATACTATCTGAATGGGTGACGAACGACAATAAATAAATAATGAATGGTGACTCCAAGGCATTGTAGATCGATCAAGCAGCTCTATCTTGCGTCTCCAAGCAAGCTCTCCTAAATAGGCTCATGAGCCCGACTATTAGGCTCAGAACTTGTACAAAAATGAACAAAAGTATAGTATAAGAACAATAGCTTCCATGTACTCAGTAAACCCCTAGACCGACCTCAACAAAGTAGTGGCAAGGGCTTGGTAAAAAAGGTCACTTGATAAACCTATGCAATTCATAAACATAGCATAGATAGAAAAGAAGTACAGAAAAAATATAATAAGATATGCACATGTATAGTATATACTATCTTGACTAAGTAAATCACATACATGTAGAGAATGCATTAAATCAACATATATAGATAACACTCACAAGCATTTAAGAATGCATCAAGCAGCACAAAGAATCACTCAAAACAAACAAAACTTTTATCTTTATGCTCAAACTCATCACCCGGTATCATAATCAATCGTGAAACCCATCGATATCTCAAATCACAACCTGTGCACACAAGGTCCAATGTAAAATGTGTGATCGTGTGGCTTTAGAAGGATATATCCAAATATATGTGCAATAGGAATGTAAATCCACATGCCCTTCAGGAACGTGTATGACATGCCTTTACTTAAAACTCAATAGGAACGTGGGTGCACATGCCTTAACAACTCAATGACCCCCAATAGTGTCAAGATAACAATGAGAACAAATACATATGGTAACAATATGCATATAAGAACCAATGTATGGCTATACAAATTTATCATTGGAGGAAAACTTCCACATTGAAATCAACCAAGATACTTACCTCTAACCGACAAAGCTTCAACCTTCCAACACTACTTTACCTTCCTTTGAAGCCTCCACACCTCCACAATCTTGGCAAAAAGCTCTCATTGAGGAAACTATTATCATTGGACACAATTCTATAAGAAAATATTTGATTTTGGATAATGTAACGACCTGACCGGTCATTTTGAGCTCTAGCACGTCGTTCGGTGGTTTGAAGCCTTGAGTAAACTTCACTTCAGATATTATGACTTGTACATGTGATTGGAATTGAATTTCAGGAGGTTCAGAGTTTATTTGGAAAGCAAATTCTAATTTCGGAAGCTATAAGTAGGAGGAATTGACTAAGGTTTGACTTTTAAGTAAACTACCTCGGAATCGGGATTTGAAGGTCCCAACAGGTTCTTATGATGATTTGGGACTTGGGTGGATTGGTTTTTGGATGACTCGGGAGCATTTTGACGCCTATTGTGGAAAATTGGCATTTTGGAAGAATTTCATAAATTTAGGTTAAAGTGTATTTTAATATTATCAATATCCTCTTGGAATTCCGAGCTTGGGAATAGCTCCGTATGGTGATTCTAGTCTTAGGAGCACATCTGGATGTGGATTTGGAGGGGCGTAAGTCATTTTTGGGGTCATTTGGTGAAAGTTGGAAGTTGGGGTTTTTGGAAGTTTGTCCGGGAGTGGACTTTTTGACATCAGGGTTGGATTCTGATTCCGAAAATTGGAGTAGGTCTATAATGTCAAATGTAACTTGTGTGCAAAATGAGGTCAATCAGACATGATTAGATAGGTTTCGGCATCGGATGTGGAAGTTAGAAGTTCAATAGTTCATTAGGCTTGAATTGATGCGCAACTCATAGTTTTGATGTTATTTGGTATGATTTGAGGCCTCGAGCAGATCCGTGTTATGTTATGGAGCAGGTCAGTGTGATTGAACAGGGTCCCGGGGGCCTCGGGTGTTTCAGATGTGTTTGGGTTGTATCATGCTCTTATTTGATATTTCAACGTTATTTCTTTGGAGATAAAGGGTACTATATTGAGAAAATGACCTTTGATTTTTGATTGTATTGAACCATTAGATTCGTATTGTAATTACGGAGTCATAATAACAAGAATCACTGAATTCCGATGTCGTATGATAGAGTTATGCCCATTTCCGTGTCGGAAAAAATTGCTGGTTTCTGGTGCGGACTGTGTTCTTAGCGAACGCGAGGGAGGTCCCGTGAATGCGAAGAAGGAAATTTGGGTTGACCGGTCAACACGAAGAACTTCTCTTCGCGAACGCGAAGTTTTTCCTCTGAATGCGAAGAAGAAAAATCACCTGGAAAATGTTTTAAACCGAGATTTTTAGTATTTTGGGAATATCTTGAGTTTTAGAGTTCCGTTTAAGGTGATATTCGCGGAGTTATTTTCATCTCAACAAGAGGGGTAAATATATGACGTTTCACCATGATTATTTTCGTTCTTTATTATTATAATCTGTGTTTGGATTGTAGAAATTGAGATTTTGAGCTCCAAAGTTGAGAAATGGTAAATACTTGTTTTGATGGTTGATTCACAGATGAAATTGGATGATTTTATGGATATAGACCATATGAATTATGGGTAATATTTATTTTCACTAATTTTCAGAATTGGGGTACGTTGGCCCGAGGGTTGACTTTATTGACTTTTCGAGCGGAGTTACGAATTGTTATAAATTGATTTATGATGAGTATTAGAGTATATTTTTTTTTTGCAAATTGCTTGACTAGTTTTGGTGCGACGAGTAACGATTTGAGTTGTTAGAGTGCAAAGGGAGCCGGTTATGGAACTTCGGAGCGAGGTAAGTCTCCTGTCTAACTCTCTGAGGGGAAAACTACCCCTTAGGTGTTGTAATTGGTATGTGTTACTTGCTGCGGGGGCTACGTACACACGAGGTGGTGAGAGTCCGCACATAGCAACATTCATGTTATTATCCGGGTAGACTCAGGTTCACGTCATGCTATAACTGTACTATATGGGTTATCTCTTGCTTATTAAATTCTTTTACTTCACATTACTACTTGAGACTAGACGGACGTAGAGATTTGACGAGTTTCATGATTAGCCGCAGAATAATTGTACTCCTCTTTCGAAATTCTCCGGCGTAATGCATTCTCATCGAAAGGTTTCCTCAAAGCTCCTTATAAGTCACATGTTCCTTCGTGAGTGGGGTCAAGGACCCATCAAAGCTTTTTATTCTTATGGGATCGGGCCGTACGCCTCGACATTTCTATAAAATACTCTCATGGAAATTGTGCGTAATGTCTGACAAGAAATTAGTGTATCTATGAGTCTTCCTAATTTGAATTATGACCAACCTATGTGGTGAGGTCCATTATATATATATATATATATATATGCTCCGGTTGAGGAGGTAATTGTTAATTGAGAGCTTGAGTCTATTGTAGAGAGGAGGACCATATCACGTATTTACACTTGTTTAATTCGTATATTTACTCTTCCCCATATCTGTTTAATTCTTACTATATCTGTCTTATTGGACCACTAGTAAGTGTCCATGTCGACACCTCGCCACTACTTTACTGGGGTTGGGCTAGATACTTACTGGGTACGCGTTGATTTACATACTCATGCTACACTTGTTGCACATTTTTGTGAAGGTACATATGTGTGGTGATCTTTTGGGCGCAATGGCGCGACTATGTGAGCTGGATTTCATGTAACGATCCGCAGCCTGCAGAGTCTCCATCAAAGTTATTTATATTATCCTTGCTAATTTGTATCTCAGACAAATATTGTATTTTATTTTATTTTCTAGTTGATGCTCATGCACTTGTGACACCCGGTTTTGGGGGTGCTTATGGGTTGTCCTTTATTGTAGTTGTGAATACATTATTAGTAACCTTGTAAATTCTATTTCTTACTATTTAATTGATGAAAATTATGATTTCAAAAATACTAAAATGAGTAATTAAGTTAAACAATCACTGTTGGCTTGCCTGACGGCGATGTTAGGTGCCATCACGACCTCTAGTGGATTTTGGGTCGTGACAACTTGGTATCAGAGCATTAGGTCCATTTAGGTCTCACGAGTCATGAGCAAGTCTAGTAGAATCTTGTGGATCGGTACAGAGACGTCTATACTTATCTTCGAGAGGCTACATGACCATTAAGAGTACTTCCCTTTCTTAATTTCTCATCGCGCGATTTGATTCCTTTGAGGCATATGCCTTAATATCCTTCCTACTCATTATTATATGATGTTCACCGCTCGTGTCAATTGGGCATCGAGGAGTTGTAGTGGTACTACAGACGTGGGAAGGATGTTTCTCCCTGCGCATTCGAGTAAGTCATTATCATCTTATTGCGGAAGGATGTTCTGTCATTTCGACTCAGTAGCTATATTTTCAATGGTTTCAAGGTTGCGCGCAAATTGCTATGATGTTCAGACCTTTTTATCGCACCGTGTTAGTGTAATGGCAGGGTACTTGTTTATGTGTTGGGGCAGTGAATGACTTGAAAGAAGGTTTTTCTCTGTGCATGATTCAGAGTTTCAACATTTTATTTCCAGTAGAGGAAAGGCAATTATACTATGAATGTTCAGGTTTGAGATAATGGAGTAACGAGACTTGGAACTTTCGAGCGTGGTGGAATTCTCAATTGTGATTTGGTGTCATCGTCCTTGTTGAACACGTTAAGGTTCACCAGTGTTATGATCTTCATCAATTTGTCTTCAGGGCAGGGTAGTGTGAAATGGTGTCGGAGAAGCGGTTGTCAGAGATATCAGAGTGTAGCGATTTCAGATTCAAATGGGTATTTCTAATGTTGATGTCTCGAGAAGGATGATCTTCTAGGAGGCTTGGAGTTGGTGGTAATTTATTAGCTCAAGTGTTACATATATGGATTTGGATTTGAGGCAACAATTGGGCAGTGAAGGACGAGGAAGGACACGTGGGAGGTGTTTTGCAGTGGTTGAATTCCTAGAAGATCAAGTATGAAAAGCAGAAGTCGAGGAGTTGCTTAAAGGAGAGGGTTTAACCAAAGTGGGAGAGTAGAAGAGTAACATATGGGTTCTATGGTAGGGTGTCCACATGCCTTGAGGAAAGTTTGGAGCCATTTGAGAATTCATGGTGGACAGTGACTAGGTCCACGGATTTTATTTGGATGCAACATGACATCGAGTTTGGAATGCATTGTTGGACTTTTAGCTGACTTCAATGGGGAAGAAGAAATCTCGGTGGGTCCCGGTGTTATGTAAATGTAGCTTCAAGCTAAGTGGGATAGCCCCATCGTCTATTATTGGGTTTATGTGGTTGTCTACTTGTGCGGTTTTTTTGTTATCGGTGTATTGTATTGTTGGGTTATTACGACTAAGGAAACAAAACATCAGTGGTAATTTGAGCAAAGGATTTGAGGAATGTGTGTTATATTTGGCCTTATTCGTTCATGTTCAGGTTTTGGGAAGACTCAAAGTCTATGCTTCGTGTGGATGTGATATACAAGGAAAGGTATTCAACCGGTTGCTTCTTTGAGAGGGTGTTCATGTGCTAGCAGAGCCTTGGAGTGATTATATTCGGGAACAAGTCAGAGTGGGTGATTGTCAATAAAAGTCCTAGTAGGTTCAAAATTAAAGAGTGGTGCCTAAGGATTTTGAGCCCATGGTATAGTTAAGTATCGAGATTTTGTAGTGGATTATGAAAGAGGCTTAAGTGTTCTATGTTATCATCAGTCTCCGTTGTATCATTGGAGGAATGAGAGAAAATAACTTCGGATTCGTAGAGGAATTATAAGACGAGTGTACCAGTTGAAGATGTGAATGTGCTCACAAGGAGGGTATGAGTTAGTTCGTGGGTTTGAGGCAATGTGGTCTCGTGAAATAGGTTCACTCAGGATGAGTGTGGATTTGGTTCGTTATATTATGAATGGATCTATTATTATTTCTCTTGCAAGTCCAGAGAAAATTTGAAGAATTTTGTTTGGTTAGCAATGGTTGAATCGACATGGTGGTTGCAATGATCAGTTCTTTCAACGTGTTAAGTTATGCAGGTTATTTGTGGCGGTACATGCAACTCTTGACTGACGCCTTAATTTGATTTATTTGGAGGTATTTGATTATAATGGCTTGTTATGTGTGGATGTATCCCAGAAGAGTTATGGTGGTTTAGGACACTACTTGAGGATTGTATTTTCTGCGGTTATGGGAATTCAGTCGCGTGTTGCAATGGTTCTCCTAAAATGAGTTAAGTGAAAGGTTTCTATATGATGGAGTGTTCATTCTATTAGTGGTTCAGGAGCTATGATGGAATTCTTGTACTCTCACGTATTGGCATGTTAGGTGCAGTGAGCGACATGGGAATTGGAAGTTGAGGATCAAGGTTGATGTTTGGTGTAGACAATAATGTTATGAGCTTGGATGAGTAGGAAAAAATTCAGATTTTTAGAGTAGGCTGGTATTGTCTTTAGCATCACCTGAGATCGGTGTCCTGTGTAAGAGGCTTCGTATACTAATTTACAGATTCTTGATTCACTTTACAACATTGTATGGACAGTGGTATGGATGTGCAGACTTTGTTACCTGATGCGGAAGTCATAGGAGCATATCCCATGGGAAGATTGTATAAGTGTGACATGTAGTACTTGATTGATCGAAGATTGAAACAAAGTACTGAGATTATGGTATAATCGACAATGTGAGAGCTTGGGCCTGGGAGACGCTCTATTCATTTGGTTATGAACTGTGGAAGTTTGTTCTGGATTTGATGGATGTTCTTATGTGTCATGAATAGGGTTGTTGTGGATCCCTGAAAGGTTGAATCCCCAATGCGGTATGATCAGAATCGACTTGAGGTCCGTGGATGGATCTACATGTGAATGAGCGCTCTATATAAGGACATATGTGTTCATTTCAACATGGCGTTGATTATGGAGGGGTCTTCGGGCCTTGGATGTTATTTCTATCGTCAGCTATTATGTGTAATCTTTATTGTTCCATGTTGGTTGTGAGACGATATGATTATTCACAATCGTCTCGAGATACCATGTAGTTTGTGGTGTTGTGAGATCAGGATGGCTCTCGAGATGTAGGTCATTTATTGCACCTTAGCCGTTCTTGATTTTTGTAATGTATGGCGCTATCTGTCTCACCAAGGATAATAATATACACTTGGCATGCTTGAGGTTGACATTTGGATATTTCGTAGGTATGAGCATTCTGTTTGGGTAGGTATTTCCTTGTAGATTATTATGTTAGGATCGGGTGGCACGCCGCCACGGGTATGTTGTTTGGATTAGGTGGCATGCCAGCATGGGTATCATGGTTGGATCGGGTTGAACGCCTCAATGGTATCATGTGTGGATCGGGTTGTATGTCGTAATAGTGTGATGTTGAGTACAATTCCCTATATCTATTCTTGTGTGTATTGTTTCTCATTTTCTGAGGAAGGTTCATAACATCTTTTCGGTTGTTTAATTAGTTAGGTGGTTTAAGTAGTTCTTTCTAGAGTTCATTTTTCCTTATGTATCACATTCCAATTTGTATCTTGTTAGCACACTATGGCATCATATGAGACTTTTGGCACTGTGTGTAGTGGCTTATTGCCTGAGCAGCTTGTACTGGTTGAGACGAGATTATTGGACCTGTGATTAGTGTGATCAGATTTGTATATGGTATATTAAAAGCAAATATCGATGTCCAGTTCAGAATGAAGTAGTGCTTATTGACAGGAGGAGAGACTCCATGATTTGTGATTCTACAGATGGTTATGAGTTTCTACAAATCTCTTCCATCGTGGCAGTATTGCGAGAGTTGGAACATGGCTTATATATGTTATGAGGTATACTACGGGCTTCGGGTAAGTGGAAATTTCAGCCGTTGTGCTTGGAGGAGATTGCCTTGGGCAAATGAGTTATGTGGTGCATGGTATGATTTCAGAGGAGGAGAATTGTCACGTTAGGTTTAGTGTCTGGTGATTAATACGGTGTTCGTGTGTTAGAATCTGGTATCGTGGAGAAACTTTGGATGTTGGAATTTGGCTCTAAAGCTTGCTAGCTAAGGTAGTAGGAAGGATCTTCAATTTGGCTCGAGCTAATGTGCTCAACTGGGTTGTAGTGGCACAGGTAGGTGCACGAGGTGTTAAACAATGATTTTGGACAACTTCAGAGCAGTTCTTAGCACGTTCGAGGACGAACTTATGTTTATGTGGGAGAGAATGTAACGACCCAACCGGTTGTTTTGAGCTCTAGCACATCGTTCTACAATTTGAGGCCTTGAGTAACTTGACTTCAGGTATTATGACTTGTACATGTGATCGTAATTGAATTTCAGGAAGTTGGGTGTTAATTTGGAATGCAAGTTCTAATTTCGTAAGCTTTAAGTTAGAGGAATTTACTAAGGTTTGAATTTTTAGTAAACAATCTCGGAATCGGGATTTGAAGGTTCTAACAGGTTCGTATGATGATTTTAGGACTTGGGCGTATGTTCAAAACGGATTTTTGGATGACCCGGGAGCATTTCAACGCGTATTCTGGAAAGTTGGCATTTTGGAAGATTTTCATAAATTTGGGTTGAAGTGTATTTTAATGTTATCAATGTCCATTTGGAATTCCGAGCCTGAGAATAGCTCTGTATGGTGATTTTAGTCTTAGGAGCACGTCCGGATGTGGATTTGGAGGTCCGTATGTCATTTTGGGTCATTTGGTGAAAGTTGGAAGTTGGAGGTTTGTAGAAGTTTGACTACGAGTGGACTTTTTGATATCAGGGTCAGATTCAGATTATGAAAGTTGAAGTAGGTCCGTAATGTGTCAAATGTGACTTGTGTGCAAGATGAGGTCAATAAGACGTGATTTGATAGGTTTCGACATTGGATGTGGAAATTAGAAGTTCAATAGTTTATTAGGCTTGAATCGATGCGCAATTCCTATTTTTGATGTTATTTGGTATGATTTGAGGCCTCGAGAAGGTCCGTGTTATGTTATGGAGCGGGTCGGTGTGATTGAACGGGGCCTCGGGTGTGTTTCAGATGTGTTTGGGTTGTATCGTGCTCTTATTTGATTTTTCAACGGTGTTTCGTTGGACATAAAGGGTACCACATTGAGAAAATGACCTTTGATTTTTGATTGGATTGAGCCATTAGATTCGTATTGTAATTACGGAGTCATAATAACAAGAATCACCGAGTTCCGATGTCGTATGAGAGAGTTATGCCCATTTTCGTGTCGGGAAATATTGCTGGTTTCTGGTGCAGACTTTGTTATTCGCGAACGCGAGGGACGTCCCGCAAATGCAAAGAAGGATGTTTGGGGTGATCGGTCAATGCGAAGAATTTCTCTTCGTGAACCCGAAGGTGTTCCCGCGAACCCGAAAAAGCAAAATCGCCTGGACAGTGTTTTAAACTGAGAATTTTGGGAATATCTTGAGTTCTAGAGCTCCGTTTGAGGTGATTTTCGTGGCATCTCAACAAGGGGGTAAATACATGATCTTTATTTTGATTTTTCCATATGATTATTTCTATTGGTTTTTATTTTTATCGGTGTTTGGATTGTAGAAATTGGGATTTTGAGCCCCAAAGATGAGAAATGGTAAATCCTTGATTTAATGGTCGATTCACGGATGAAAGTGGATGATTTTATGGACATAGACCATATGAGTTATGGGTAATACTTATTTTCAATAATTTACGGAATCTTGGCATGTGGGCCTCGAGGGTTGACTTTATTGACTTTTCGAGCGGAGTTGGTTTTGAAGGAGGAAATCAAGAGGACTTGTTGAGGTAAGATATTTGAACCTAAAACTCGTATCTATGTGATTTTTGGACTGAAATAGGGTGTAACTAAGGGAGAAATCAGTGTGTAAATTGGGGGTTAGGCTTGGATAATTGGAGACTTCGATTGAGTAATTGAAGAGGAAATTGTGGTCCGATTTCGATGTTCTTGGTATGTATAGAATCGTGGGAGGATAAGGATTCCGGTTTTGTGACTTTTATTGAATTCCAAGGCATGGGACCGGGGGTCGGGTTTGGCCAATTTCGGGAATTGTGCCTAATTTTGATAGTTTTCGAATGGGTTTCATCTCCCTAGCATATTTTGATGTTATTAATCTTATTTTGATAGACTCGGAGCATTAGGGAGCTGATTCGAGGGGAAAGAGCATCGCGGAGTAGCTTTCAGGGCAGTTTGAGGTAAGTAACGATTGTAACTCTAGACTTGAGGGTATGAAACCCCGGGAGACTGTAGACAGTGTGTTCCGAACTTATCTTAATTATTTCGTCATCGTGCTTATTGACAAAATATTGGTGTATTCCTGATCCCGGGAAGATCATGAGCAACATTTGAGAGTTGTGCTTCAGACTTTGAGGGAGAAGAAGTTGTATGCAAAATTTTTGAAGTGTAAATTCTTGCTTGATTCAGTGGCATTTTTGGGCCATGTGGTGTCTTGTGATGGGATCAAGTTAGATCTGAATAAGGTGGAGGCGGTGCAGAGTTGGACTAGACCGTCGTCAGCTACCGAGATCCGCAGTTTCCTTGGTTTGGCAGGGTACTATCGCCGTTTCGTATAGGGATTTTCATCTATTGCAGCACCTATGACCAGACTGACCCAGAAGGGTGCTCAGTTTAGGTGGACTGAGGAGTGTGAGGAGAGCTTTCAAAAGCTCAATTCTGTTTTAACTACAACTCCGGTGTTGGTTTTGCTTACGGGTTCAGGTTTTTATACAGTTTATTGTGATGCCTAGAGAGTTGGCCTTGGGGCAGTATTGATGCAGGACGGTAGGGTGATTTCCGCGTCCAGGCAGTTGAAGGTGCACGAGAAAAATTATCCAGTGCATGATCTTGAGCTAGTAGCCTTTGTCCACGCCTTGAAGATTTGGCGTTATTATTTGTATGGAGTGCATTGTGAGATTTTCACTGATCACCGTAGTTTGCATTATCTGCTTAAGCAGAAGGATCTGAATTTGCGTCAGAGGAGATGGTTGGAGCTTCTCAAGGATTATGACATCACTATTCTATATCATCCGGAGAAGTCCAATGTAGTGGTCGATGCCCTGAGTCGCAGAGCAGAGAGTTTGGGGAGTCTAGCCTACCTTCTAGCAGCAGAGCAACCCTTAGCACTTGATGTTCAGGCTTTAGCGGGTTAGTTGGTGAGATTGCATTTATCAGAGGCGCCACGAGTATTGGCTTGTGTAGCCTCCAGGCCTTCTCTTTATGATCAGATTAGAGCACACCAGTATAATGACCCACACTTGCTCATTCTTCAGGATAGGGTTAGGCAGGGTGATGCTAGGGATGTGGCCATTGGTGATGATGGGGTCATGAGGATGCAGGGCCGGATTTGCGTGCCCAGTGTGGATGAGCTTCGAGAGTTGATTTTAGCAGATTCCCATAGCTCGCGGTATTCCATCCATCCAGGTGCCACGCAGATGTATCAGGATCTGAAACAACATTATTGGTGGAGGCGGATGAAGAAATATTTTGTTGAGTTTGTGGCTCGGTGTCTCAACTGTCAGCAGGTCAAGTATAGCACCAGAGTCCAGGCAGACTACTTAAGAGGTTAGATATTCCAGAGTGGAAGTGGGAGCGGATTACCATGGACTTTGTAGTTGGGATCCCACGGAATTCGAGGAGGTTTGATGCTATATGGGTTATTGTGGATCGGCTGACCAAGTCCGCTCACTTCATTCTTGTTGGTACTACTTATTCTTTGGAGCGATTAGCTGAGATTTATATCAGGGAGATTGTCGTACTGCATGGGGTTCAAGTTTCTATCATTTCCGACAGAGGTACTCAGTTCACATCTTAGTTTTGGAGAGCCGTGCATGTTACACTCCATGTTTTCGTATGTGAGAGTACATCCTAAGTCAATTGATGTAAGCTCAGAAATAAGATTATATTTGATGGAATATAAAGTAAGTTAATCATGTTACATTGGAGGTTACAAATATTTAAGATCATGAATAACGAGTACCAAGAGGGTTGTAAAGCTTAGAAGCTAAACCAATTGAAGAAAATAAGTTTCGTCGAAAGTCGACGAGTTTGGAATGTTATAACATGTACTTTAGGGTTAGACTATGGTTCATTACATGATAAGGAGGTTATGCTATGAGTTCATATTTATCGTATGATAGTTGTGTTCTACATTTTGAAGTCAAGCAAGTTGTGGAACAAAAGTCGGCAAAGGTCTTCACAAGTTACACTCATAATGTGCTGAAGATTAGGTCACATGTAATTGAAATTTTCTCCTAATATACTTGGAATTATTGGATGATCTACCAACCAAATTGAAGATCTATGAGTCTAGTTTCAAATGCATTAAACCGTTCATCAATACGACATAGGAGTAGAGAGATATTTGCAGTTTTGCGAGACTGCGCAGACATCATAAGTGACAAGTAGGTGGATCACTAGAGCTTTTTGAGAAATACATTTCATGTGTTATATGAGGTCTTATTGGGAAATATTATATACCAAATTGAAGGTCTTGGAATTTAGTTTTCAAATATTTTAACCGTTCATTCATACGACATCGGGATAAAAAGATATAAGCATCGGAAGATGGACCAATCCTAAGGTGCCAAGCTAGCACCTCTTTGACTTTTCCAAACTTGATATATATAAGCCTTAGGTCGACTTTCTCTTCATTATTCAGCATAAAACTACCAGAGAACACCCATAAACATAACCTCAAGCTATCTTCTAGGGTTTCAAATAATAATATCATCCCGGGCATGAAATCGAGAAACAATAACATCAAACGATCCCTACGACGAAAGTGTCATTATACCGCCTCTCCTTTTTCTTTGTAGTTAGAGTTTTGGAAGTTACTTCATAGTTAAGAAATGTCTAATATCTGTATTTAGGTGCTTAAATATCAAGGATGGTTGATAAATGTGTTTCCTAATAGTTAGAACTCATGGGATGGTGATCGGAAGCCGTGAGTTCGAGTTATTTGACTTGTAGCGGACTGTTTTGTGTTGCTGTTGGGCTGCATGTTTTACTACTATTGTGTGGAGTTTTGGAGGAGGAATGGTGTGGAGAAACACCATACAGATGTAGGGTTGTGAGCTGGTAGTTCGTTGTAACATTTCCGGGTCGTTTGACACGACTACGGTGGTCATCTTATGCATGAAGTGATTAGGTTGTGCGTGGACTGTTTTGGGAGGCTCAATATGATTATTATTGATGTTGTTTGGGCTTTTTGGTGATTGTTTTGACTTGTGTGAATTCATATATATAGGGGAGGTGCTGTCCGTTTCATCGTAAAATAGGTTGTGGTCGATACATAATAGTTATGACGCTTAAACGATAACGATAGTGTCGTTTCTCTTATTGTAGATTAAGGAGTTGTGACATTTGCGTAGCTTGAGGTTGGGACAGTATATACAAGGTATGTGAGGCTATCCCTTTCCTTCTTTTGCACGACTCCGATTGTACATAATGCAATGAACGAGCTTCCAAAGATACTCTACTCTTAGAAGCTAGCAGTACTTACATTGTTTCCCTTCTTATGGAACAATTGATGTTGAGGTTGCTTCTCTTATTCTTATGTTATCAATGTTGTTGGTACTTCCTGATTCTTATAAGATTCTCGATGAAGAGTTAGCCCTAATTATGTGTACCGAGAATATCGACCTTACGTCACTTTGAAATGTGCAGAACATGATTCCAATGATTCTTGCATGCATTATATATATATATATATATATGTCTACCGAGCCGCGCTATAGTCGGCCGGGTATGGCACCTATTGTGCAACCACTGATCAGTTGGGTTTACCGAGTCCTCTTTGAGGCCGGGTATGATATGATAATGATGATGCCCACAGAGGCGAATGTTCTATGATGATGATGATGCCCACAGAGGCGGATGTTTTAAAAATATTATGTGTATATATGTATCATGCATTTCATGTTACCGTCTCTTAGAAGCACTCAGATGCTACAAATTGTATCTCCTACATCTCTCTTTATATTACTGTTCTTATTTATGCTTTCCTGCCTTACATACTCAGTACTTTATTCGTACTGACGTCCTTTTTATTTGTGGACGCTGCATGTCATGCTGAAGGTCCTGATAGACAAGTAGACACAGCTCCCCCACCATAGTAGGCTTTCCTCTTCAGCGATTATAGGCGATATCCCTTCTACGGAATTGTCGTGGTTTTGGTATGCATTTTGTTATAGATGTTATGGGTATGCCGGGGCCCTGTTCCGACTATGTTGCATTACTTATGCTTCTTTAGAGGCTCGTAGACAGGTGTCGACTCATGTATAGTTTGGTATGCCTTGTTGGCTAAATTTTTGTTGTATAGTCTTTCATGGCAGCGTTGTAGCTCGTACCTTTTATGTAGTTTCTTAGCAATCTAGTCATCCCATGTGATGTATGTTCATGATCCATATCTACCATTTTATTGATCTCGTTATCCCTTAAAGATAATAAAGAAGACTAGATAAAATGTACATTAGTGCTCGGCAAATATGGCCCGGGTGCTAGTCATGATCCTCTAGTTTGGGTAGTGACAGTGCAGAGAAAGTTGGGTACTCAGGTTGAGTTGATTACAATGTTTCATCCTCAGACCGACGGGCAGTCAAAATGTACTATTCAGATTTTGGAGGACATGTTGCGTGCTTGTGTCATTGATTTTGGGGGTTCATGGGTCCAGTTTCTACCACTCGTGGAGTTTGCATATAATAACAGTTATCAGTAAAGTATCCAGATGGCTCCGTATGAGGCTTTATATGGTAGGAGGTGTAGATCTCTGGTTTGTTGGTTTGAGCCGGAAAAGGCTAGGCTATTGGGTACAGACTTGGTCCAGGATGCATTGTATAAGGTGAAGTTGATTCAGGAGTGGCTTCCCACGGTGCAGTCTAGGAAGAAGAGTTATGCGGACCGGAAGGTCCTGAATGTGTCTTTCATGGATGGAGAGAAGTTACTGATAAAGGTGTCACCCATGAAGGGTGTTACGAGGTTCGGGAAGAGGGGAAAGCTGAGTCCACGGTTAATTGGGCCTTTTGAGGTGCTTCAGAGGATTGGAGAGGTGGCTTATAGACTTGCCTTGCCACCTAGCTTATCGAGTGTTCATCTAGTGTTCCATGTTTCGATGCTCCAGAAGTATATTGGTGACCTGTCTCATGTTTTGGACTTTAGCATAGTTCAGCTTGGGTGACATGTCATATGAGGTATAACTAGTGGCTATTTTGGGTCGTCAGGTCAGAAAGTTGAGGTCTAAGGATATAGATTCAGTGAAGGTGCAACGGAGAGGGACGCCAGTGGAGGAGGCCACTTGGGAAATCGAGCGGGAGATGCTGAGCATATATCCTCACTTGTTTGAGACTCCACGTATGTTTCTAGACCTGTTCGAGGACGAACGTTTATTTAAGAGGGCAAGAATGTAACAAACCGGCCGGTCATTCCATGGAATTAGCCCCGTTATTCCTGTTTCTTCCTTGTCATGCATTGCTTAGTATGTTTATGATGTGTCGGGGTCAGTTGGTTTGAGTTCGGAGTGGTCGTGGTGAGAATTGAGACACTTAGTCTCTTAAACTAGCTTAATATTGGAAAAAGTCAACTAGGAGTTGACTTATTGATAAACGACCTCAGAATGTAGATTTGATGGCTCGGATAGCTTCGTTAGGTGATTTGGGGCTTAGGAGTGTGTTCGGAATGTGGTTTTGATGTCCGATGTAGAATTAGGCTTGAATTGGCGAAATTGAGTTTTTTGCAATTTCCGGTAGGCAGTGGAAAATTAGCTATCGGGATCGGAATGGAATTCCGAAAGTTGGAACAGGTTCCTAGAGTCATTTTGGATTTGTGTGAAAATTTTCAGGTCATTCGGATGTGTTTTGGTTGGCTTCGACATTGCCGGTGATTTTAGAAGGTTTAGGAATTTTAGGCTTGAATCATGGGTTGAATTGGAGTTTCGATGTTATTTTGGATGTTCTGAGGGTACGACTAAGTCTGGGGGACCATTTTTGTCTCGTTTGTATTTTTGGTTGGGGTCCCGAGGGGCTCAGGTTTATTTTGGATAGTCCTCTAGGACTTTAAAGTTGAAAAAATGCAGCTAAGGAGTTGCTGGTGCCAGGCTTCTAGTGTGGCCGCACCTTCGGAAGGGCAGCCGCAGGTGCGGGCCAGGTTGCGTAGGTGCGGAGTTTGTCTTGGTTGAAGGATTTCCGCAAGTGCGAGGTTTTTACCGCACATGCGAAACCGCAAATGCGGAAAGTTGAGCACAGGTGCGGAGGCTGGGTTTTTAAGTGTCGTTCGCAGGTGCGCACCTGGGACCGCTGGTGTGCGTAAGTGGCCGCAACTGCGAGACCAGTGGGAAGAAGGGTATATAAACCCGCCTTCACGATTTTGAGCCCTTTTATTCAATATTTCATCTGGGATTAAGCTTTGGAATAGGGGTTTGAAGGAGGAAATCAAGAGGACTTCGTTGAGGTAAGATATTTGAACCTAAAACTCGTTTCTATGTGACTTTTGGACTTAAATAGGGTGAAATTAAGGGAGACATCAGTGTGTAAATTGGGGGTTAGGGTAATTGAAGGGGCAATTGTGGTCCGATTTCGATGTTCTTGGTATGTATAGAATCTTGGGAGGATAAGAATTCCGGTTTTGTGACTTTTATTGAATTCCGAGACGTGGGCCCGGGGGTCGGGTTTGGCCAATTTCGGGAATTATGCCTAATTTTGATAGATTTCCAATGGGTTTCGTCTCCCTAGCATATTTTGATGTTATTAATCTAATTTTGATAGACTCGAAGCATTTGGGAGCTGATTCGAGGGGCAAGAGCATCGCGGAGTAGCTTTCGGGCCGGTTTGAGGTAAGTAACGATTGTAACTCTAGCCCTGAGGGTATGAAACCCCGGTATTTTGGGCTGAGTCCCGTGAGTTGACATGAGTTGCCCGAGCGGCTTGTGAGGATGACTGAGCGAGGCCGAGAGCCGAGTATGTGAGGATAGTTATGGATCGGGTTGCACGCCACAACAATATATATATATTATATTGATTGGGATGCATGCCGCATCAATATATATTATATGGATCGGGCTACATGCCGTACCAATATAGAGCTTCGGTTGTAGGAGACCCTCCGGATTCTGTATACCCCCAGTGGGCGCAGTCGACTATTATATGGATCGGGCTTCACGCCGCAGCGTATGTTATATGGATCGGGATGCACGCCACATCAATATATATATACATATACATACATATATATATATATATATATATA